>CAAKHF010008034.1:52583-66293 GCA_901007745.1 Hippocampus kuda
GTTAGGCAAAGAATAAAGCAACATGAGAAATAATTAAAATGTTGGTGGTGTGTCGCAAGATCTGCCCTGTATAGTGTTTTGTTTTGTAAGTGTAAAGGATATCTTAATCTTAATCTTAAATATTTCTTAAATATTAATATAAATATATTAAATATTTATGTTTTTTGTTGTTAAAAAACTGGATGAGACAAATCAAATGATGTAACAACTGTGTGAAAGTGTTTTTGTGTGTGTGTGTGTGTGTGTGTGTGTGTGTGTGTGTGTGTGTGTGTGTGTGTGTGTGTGTGTGTGTGTTAAATATGTAAGGAGATTAAAAAGACTTAAATCTGCGTCTGGCATAGAAATTCCAATCACATAACCTGTCATCAGTGTTCTCTCTTTGTTGGTGTACGCGTACAACTGGATGGAGGTAGCAGGCTCCTCCCTCTGCCCATCCACCTTATTCACCAGAGGCTTTAGCCCAAATCCCTGGCTTTCTGCATCACATGACTGATGTTTGCAGCTGGATGTTTATGATTTCTTTTGCAATGAATTTGAAGGACATTCTCGACCTTTAAATGTGGCATTGTTGTCACCCGCACGTGGGCCTGATGTTGCGTTTTCTGTTTGCCCCTTCAGTACACAGTGAGGATGCGGGCTCTACCCGGCTGTACTTTGTGAATGCCTCCCTGCAGAGGGTAACCTACTCCAGCTCGGTGGGGGTGTCCCTACCCTGTCCAGCAGGGGGCACCCCCAGTGCCATTCTGCGCTGGTACCTGGCCACTGGCGACGACATCTACGACGTGCCCCACATCCGTCACGTGTACGCCAACGGCACCTTGCAGCTGTACCCGTTCTCGCCCTCTGCCTACAACAGCTACATCCATGACAACGACTACTTCTGCACTGCCGAGAACCAGGCGGGCAAGATCCGCAGCCCCAACATCCGCATCAAAGCTGGTGAGTCGGTCAGCTCGATGAGTCATAAAACAAAGTATCTGAGAAATCCGCATGACGGAGGAGAAAAATCAGCCCAAAGGTCAAAATGAGACTTTCCATAATGAAAAGAGCAGATGTGATTGGCAGCGGGGAGAAAAAAAAAAAAAAAGATCAGCACACTCAGAGGATCACCTGCACCCAAAATAGTCTGTCTGACCCCAAATGCAGATTGACCTAGAACAGGGTTGTCCAAATTCGGTCCTCGAGGGCCACTCTCTTGCGTCTTTTACGAGTTTCCCTCTTCCGATACAGAGTTTGCTTTTGAGTCGATCATAGAAGAAGGACACTTATAAAACATGCAAGATAGTTGCCTCCGAGAACCGGATTTGGACACCCCTGACCAAGACCATACTAAACAAAGCGCACCTATTTAACCGAACTGCATCCCTTTATACCGATTACAAGTCATCAGTGGCATCGAAAAAGTGTCACGTGAGATTTGAGTGTGAACTGCCACTGGATTAGCAAAAAAATAACTGCTTTGCATTTGGTCTTTGCGGCAAAGAGTTATTGCTGTTTGCAGTGATTCACTGGGCAGAGATAGGAAATTGTCAATTTTTGGAAAATCTGACCAAAAGCTGCGTCTGTGCTGTCATTTATTCCCTCTTCTATCCTTCCTCTCTGCCTGAGTTCTCCAAAGTGCCCTCCCGTGTCAAACCAAATATAGCCGCAGCACACTTCTTTAATTATCTCTCATTAACAACCCTAATTGGTGCTTTTCATTGATTAGACGGCGTAATGCCCCTTTAATAAGTCAGACCTCATCTCTTGTAAAATAGCACGTTCGGGGGAGGTAGTCCTCCGGCCCATAGAGCGATCGAGCTTCACGGAGAAGCGACTGAAAGTACTCGACAAATAGTAACCTCAAATCACCGGCAGAGTAAATCTGGATGACATCGTAGTTGCACTGCGAGCGTTCTCTGTGGTTCATCCTGGCCAGTCGGTTCCTCCCCCTTCCCTCCCGCCATCCACATCTGCTTTCATATTCTGCCTCCCAACACCAACCCGAACTAATACTCATATTCATTCTAATACTAATACGAGCGTCAAGTGGCGGATTTGAGCCAGGGCCCTGAGCCGCATGCCAGCCGGGTGTTGCCTTCATTCCCACATGACCCAAAAGCCTGGCTGCAGGAGACGAGGGATTAGCGTCAACCAAACATCCCGAAGCCAGCGGCCTCTGTTGGGCCCTGGCAACTCTCGAACAGGTTGCAGACGAGGTTGTCATTTTTTGGTTTAGCTAATGAAGCTCATTCATCATCATTGCAAGGGGAGGAGGGGGGGGACAGTTTGCAAAAACGGATACTGGCTTTTTTTTTTTCCCAGTATTTCTGATCCTTATGAGGTTCTGTTTATACATCATAACATGGCATTGCTGAAAAAGAACATCCAGTGATTATCTTGTTTAATGCAAGATAGCTCTGCTAATGTCAAGCGCAAACACAGGATGAGACCCATTCAAACAAAGCTCAAGAACGGGCCAATAAATTCCACAGAATGCATACGGCGTGCTGTGGTAATTGATGAAAGAGCTCTGGGGTGTTCATGGGGCGTCTTTCATGATGTAAGCACAAGTCGGTCCTTATTGTAGTTTTGGGAGCAGGATGAATATTGGGCTGCCGTATTCTTGAAACACGCTTTGGTGGGATGGCAAGGTCCTCGACAATGGAAGAAACTTTCAGTTTCGTTCGAGCTGGATCGAGTGCACTAAAAAAAAAAAAAATGGTGTGTTGGATTTACTCAATTGTATTTCATCAGGTGGTTGCACACAATGAAATCACCTGGATCCAGCTCATTTTTTAAATAGATGTAGCGTCTACTTAAACAATATATTTTATTGTGTGCAACCGCTTGAGGAAACGAAATTGAGTAAATCAACACAGCTTTTTTTCCAGTCTAGCGACGGAGCGAGCCTCGGTATCTATCCAAGTCCTCCGTGGACTAGTTCTATTCTGCATTTAGTTTGTGTTACGTTCCCTTTCACTTGACAGTCGCACTCTCAAGGGAGCATCACTCGATTGATATTGAGATAGTTTAAGGTAACCCACATACGGTATTGAGAGTCTATTTGTGCGTGTGTAGTTTTCAGGGAGCCCTACACTGTGCGGGTGGCGGACCAGCGCTCGATGCGGGGCAACGTAGCTGTGTTCAAGTGCCTCATCCCCACCGCCGTGCAGGAGTATGTCAGTGTCGTATCCTGGGAGAGAGACACAGTTTCTATCGTTCCAGGTAAGACATCGCTATTTTTAAAAAATAAAAAAAAAATCCAGGTTGAACTGCTGGCGGATGTTTTGCGTGTCATTTTCGGAAGTGGTTTGTTTTTTATCGAGGTTGTGTTGGTGCGTGACAGTTGACGTATGTTGACTTTTGTGTCTTCTGTCTGCTCACTGTTCTGGATGACTGACCTGGCCTTCCAGCTCGAACCCCTCCCCTTACTCGGCCTCGTCTTTGCCCTCCTTTTGGGCGGTATCTTTGCCTTTCTCGGTTACCGCTAACGTTTACATCTAATTACATACGATACAAATGTCAAATCGTGACGTTAACTGTAAATGACATTCCGTGGCGAGTTGAAACGACTACCCTGTTGTCGTCTTCTAGGTCTTACTATTATGCCCTTTGAAGAAAGGAGGCGTCATTTCCGCTTCTTACTTTCTACCATCCACAAAACACATGATATTCATGTTACTCTGTCTACGCTGCTATCGGTTTCCTCCAAAAGTGTGGTTCTGCGCTATGTCTGAATTTCTCCATGTCGCTGCTTGTGCGTTTCCGGTGGTTTGCTTGCCGGACGCCACGCATACGAGTACTTTCCTGTACTCAAAAGACTAAGATTTGCTGCATAGCATAGCTCGTGAACAATTTGTGGGTCTACACTATGTGTATCTCCAATGTTGAAGAGCTATGAGGGAAGGAAAATGAAGCAAAGAGGGTAGTAGGGCAAGCATGGCCTCAGGTTCCGGCAGATGGTGTTTTTTATGTCTTATGTATGCAAAGTCCAACATTATGTCTCATAAACAGGCATCGGGCTTTTGGTGAGCAGTAGACGTGCAGACCAGCAGTTTTCATTCAATCGCAAAAACATTATTTTGTACATATGCAGCTTTATGTAGAATTAGCTCTTGTGGTGTATTATTTTTTTTTTCTGCTTTTAACCTTTCCATGGATGTGACGACATGTTTGGTTGACTTCATTAGTTCAATTTGACACACAGCTTGATAACAAATGGTCTGATTATGAAACGCAAGACTTTGTTTTATACGTCGATGCTTTTCCGCGTTTGGTTCGTTTGGCCGGGCGTAGCGTCACAAGGCTGCTGCGCGTTTGGGTATATAGGTCACTTGATGAGCAGTGAGTGTGAAGATCAGATGCTGAACATGATGAGCTGCTCATTCAACTCGGCGCTGGCCTCTGTACGAACAGTAGAATGCGCAAACGCTGCAAGGCCTCAACCTTGACCCCCTTTATCGGCGTATGCTGATCAAACGTGAAATCCATGCGGCAGATAAACGCAGTCACCTGTCAGCTGGAAAAACAATGCTGAAATATTCTCGCTTTCAGGGAACTACATAAAAATTTTGGATTGGATGGGAAGGATTCGTTGAGGACTCTTTAGATAACGTTTAGATCACATTAATGTTACTTTCTAGTATCTGCATGTGTGAAAAATCCTATTGAAACACAAGAGGACCGTCTGTCTTTCTTGTGCCAAAAAGGTTCGATTGATATAGCTACAAGTGTACATGTGCACCCTTAGGTTGTCTAGTCGAGTCCAAAATATTGTTCCTTCGACTCACCCAAGGTAGCTGTGTGGGTGTGGAGAGCGAATGAACTGTTCCCCTCCTGCCCCCCACGTCACTCCTTTCACATCTGTGTGAACCCCCATTTATCGTAAGTCTACGTTTCAGACCCACCCACGATAGGTGAAAATCTCTCGAAACATTTGAATGTCTTAAATAGAAAACATGTTTTCTTCATCATTTTACGAGCCAGAATTTATTAATGCACACTTGGAAGTATTCCTGAACACCTGTACTCACTCACTCTGCCTGTCACATTACTTTGAAGACCTTAAGAGAAAGCCAGTTTGCACACTTGTCCAAATAGGAGGCAAATCAGGCTTGCTTCAAGTTGTGTGTCACTCCAACGTGCACGCGTAAAACAAAAGAGAATTTAACGTACTTGCACACGAAAATATTCAATCAAATGATGTCCAGTAAGTTTCATGCTAAAATTCGTGTGCTGTACAATGAAAAACATTCTTGGCATGACATAAATAAAAACAGTATACAGCATTACTCGTATATCTCCTTGCTCTGTGGCTGCATTAACTATCACAGCAGGTTAGGGGACCTTCTCTGCCTCTTCTTCTTGCGCTCTATCGTAGGGCATATAATTTGCTAGAGCTCAGTGCTTATTCGCATGCTGCGGCACAATGTGTGAAGTTGCACAAACTCCAAATTTACATTCATGTGTACGAGAAACTTCGGTTGTGATTTAGCGCAATATAAATCCAATTGGATTCATGTCAGACGAGCCTATGTACTGTCAAAATTGGCTGACATATTTCGATATAAAATGAGATGCTAAATCCAAGTCGTGTCTTGCTATCTGTGGCATGAGCCAGAGGCCTCCAGATGCGAATCAGCAGCACGACCCCATCTTGGTCCACCGTTGAGTTGATGACATAACACCATGCAGCCTTGCCCTCTGAAGCCCAACCGGTTTCATTCTGACAGTCGCACATGTTCCCCATCTGTTTATGTGTGTGTCGGTATATTAATATGTGTGTGCGTGTGTCCCACTTTCCTGTCCAGCCAGAACATTTTAAGGGGGTTTGAAGAGGGGAGGGGGGTACAGGCAGACTGACCTAGTTCCCCGGTACCATCCCCGTGGTGTGAAGTCTTGTGCGAGTGTGTTTGCGCCCACGTGAGAAAATAGGGGATGGCAAATTGGAGTAGTGATCTGAAGGGGGAGAGTTGGAGTAGTGACAGAGAGATGAAAAGTTTGTGGATGGGCATTAAAAAAATTAAAATAAATGAAATAAATAAAAACACCCCATGAGCACAGATTTAAGCTGTCAAAGTAACCAGCAGCGAGCTAATGAGTGGCTCCGATGCATCCAGACTGGACCGGCAGATGGCTGCGGCCACATGGATGGCCCACGGAAGATGCCCAACTATGCTTCATCTAATGCACCTGCCGCGCAGTTTGCCTTTGTTTACTGCCGCAGTCGTTTCATACACATACAGTAGTGGAATGGGTAAACCTGTTTTAAGACCAGAAATGGAAAAAAAAAAGGCTTTTTATTTTTTGTTGCTTTTGCATTTGTGTTTTTATGAACCCCGTTTTGCCCTTCACAAATGTCATCCTAAATCCCAACCGTGAATGATGTTTTCATTCATAGAGGCTGCTAAATGTGCGGGATTATAGGCGTTTTCTTTTCTGACTTTGTTTACTATAATATTGTAGAAGCTAATAATACTTGTGAGCGTGGATGCTAATGGGTGTCACTGAGTGGCAAGGTTATTTGCAGGCTATGTTACTGATCAATTCCCTGCCCCTGGCGTCCTCTTTGGAAGTCAGGCGGTTCAAAACATACACGCACACACACACTGGGCGGTCGCAGGGTTGGGTATTGCCGTGACACTCAATTTGCAAGCTCAGCAACTTTCAATAACAAATTTCAACTGATTAGTTTTGCAGAGTCAGTTTGATGATGATCCACACTCGATGTCACGTAATCAATCCGGGTTCAAATATTTAAATGGGCACAACTTTGATTCCGCTGTCAATCGGCTGACTTTGCATGTTTAGTTCCACAATGTATATTTGCAGCTTTTTTTTTAGTCATGTAACGTTCACCTATGTTTCAAAATCAACGATACAATCGGACTGTTGTTTCACGCTATTTGTTCAATTGTTTTCTTGACAAATGCTCCACTTATAATGCAAACACTCAAACATTGTCTGTCTGTAAATCTGTGCATATGCACACCGAGTAAGGAATACATGAATAGGAACACTTGTCTGGGACCCCACTTACTCATGTAAACACTAGTCTTACAAATGCATTCGCTACTAGGGAGTAGATATGTACAAGCACCCCCCCCCCCCCCCCCCCACACACACACACACTCGTAACACAATAAAGCCATTTCCAGATTTTACATGAATCTGCCCGAATAGGGAGAAGTCATTAAACATTAACTTGGGGTACATTAAGTCTGCGCTCGCCCTGTGCGGTGGTGGTCCTGTAGTGCTCCGCTCACCATGATGCGGGACAAGGTGTGATGGAGGCGGCTGGGGAGCACATGAGCCTCCCCAGGGCTCATGGGACACAACCTCATGGACTGTTGCCCCGCCCCCAAGCCCCCTCCAAACTCCTCAGTGATATCACGTTTCCTCGCTCATCCAATACTCCTGCCTCGGCTGCCCCATGTGGCACACAGCAGGGGGTTTATAAAGGGGGCGGGGGGGAGGCCCACATCATGTGACTGATATCATGTAGACAAACATGCAAGAAAACCTCCATGCAACGAAGGAAATTGCAAGATGGCGTCAGATTGTCTGCCCTAATGTTCCACTTAGCATACCACTGCGTACCGGCGTTTTGCAGTTTGTTTGCCTCGATGTGTGCTTCCTTCTCATTTGGATGTATAATTTTGTCCCATTTGCCTCGGTGAGAGTGCGAGCAAGGCAGGAACAGATGGGCTGCTGGCAGCCATCTTTTACTCGGTTAGGTTGAGTAGGCACGTGGAAGAGTGTGTTAATTAGCACAAACAAGTGCGTGTGCGCGCGTGTGCGCATGTGTGCGGGAGGGCCACAATAGGCATCATTATTTCTGCTTGAGAGGCCAGTTTTGGTGGTGGGGGGGGGGGAAATAGCAGTGATGAGAGGCGGAGTACAACAGTGCCCCAACCACAGGCTTTGTGTGTATTGAGGAGAGGGCTGACAAGTGTCGGCTATTATTGACTATTTACACACTACAACACACGCCCGCTCACGTGCACTTAACACCGAACACTCCGTTTCTCCGTCTTTGTGTCTCTATTGGGCACACACACACACAAACGGTGAGTCACACGCATGCAGTATGAGCATGTTTATCGAGCATCGCCGCATCATTGTCAATCAGTTGTAAGAGGGGGGGCGGGCGGGTGGAGATGGGGAAAGTCCCTGAGAGCACATCACTCTGACACAAATCTGGCCACCACCTCACCCTTCAAGCCAGACTTGGTGACAATGCAAGCGACAGACAGGAGAGACTTACTCCACGCTGGCTGTCATTTACAGATTTAGGAACAAAAAAAATAAATGGCAGTTTTTGCATTTTTTTGTTTTTTTTAATCTTTTACTTTCACAGCTAATCCGCTGTCAGAATCGGTTATGCTGGCCAACAGCAAATTTTAATCAGAGATGACTTGATGTAAACGTATTTTGAGGCTAATTACCGGTATATATATTTTTAAAAAGTCTTTTTACTTCACACATCAGGTTTTCATTTTTCATTTTGTTTTTTGAAGTCTGACCAATAAAGGCGTCCGATTTTACCATGCAGTACAAGAAATTAATCTCTATTTTTTTCCTTTTCATGTCTGATTAAAAAAAAATATATGTAAAAATGTGCAGTAACATAACTTAAGTATTGTGAGTCACTACCACAAAGTGAAAGAAGGGAAGCTTGTCCCAAGGTGTTAAATAGGTGATCTCGCTTGGATTGGGTTAAGAAATGGGATTTAAGTCGAGGTTTTAACCCTTTTCCTCCAGCTCTTCCTCTTTGTTGAAAGTCTGATTAGTGCCGTGGAGATTTCAGCAAGTTTGCCAAAAAAATTGTCCGAAACGAAAGTCTTGTAAAAATGTTTGTTGGGCCACATTTTTCTCTCTTACGAGCAAGAGTCTTTTACCTTTTAAGCCCCACTAAACCTTTCATAACATCTCCACATGTAACTTGGTTTGACTTGATGTCACCTCAGCAGAGATGAAGACTCAAAATTCATTCGACGTTAAGAGTTTGAAGCTGGTTTTATCCTTTTCATGCGATTGTAACTTGGAGTTAATGACAAATCGTGGGCTGCCAAATGGCTTAGTGACAAAGTCTCGTCGCGCGAAATGATTGTCGTTAAGATGAGACAATGACCCCCTTCACTTTTCTGAATGTGCACCTGTTGATAAAAAAAAAAAAGGTCAATTAAGTAATACAAAACAATTGTTGTATTTGTCACTCTCTGCTGAATGCGCTCCGTCTTTTACGGTGAGCGTAGAGGGGTCGCAAGGAGACATAATCAAGAATCAAAATGGGTTCCCCGGTGGCCCTCCCAGTGTCATGTTCCTACATGACCTGGCAATCAGACCTATTGATCCGACTCATTGTTTGCTGACCACACACACACACACAGATGCCACATCAACACTCGAGACACTCATTGAACTCATTCTGGGTGGGAAGCTCAAAAAGGACAAAAACTGTCCGATGGGTTGCTTTGTTGGTGCTCTGGATTCGTTGTATCCTGAGGCAAGGTCACATATCAGCATGTTGACCGTTCAAAAATGGTGAAAACAAATGATGACTCTGAATCTCCACGACAGAAACTTCATCCCAAAAACAACCGGGTATGAGTGATCGTTTAATTTCTTTTTGCAAATATTTCACTAAATCCATACATAGAAATGCGATGTGACGGTTAATTAATATGTATTGATATAGAGGTAAGATTGGCTGTCGCAAAATCAAGAAAAACATCTTAAGAAAATGACAGACAGTAGAGAATACATTATTTTGGAGTGTGTGTGGTGTTTTTTTTTTTGGGGGGGGGGTCATATTTTGTGAGGTCACTGACAGGGTGTGGCTCACAAGCTCCGTTCTTGCTCATTCCGAAAGTGTTTGATGGGGTCCACGTGAAGTTCTTTCCCACCGAGCACGTCCAAGCAAGTCTTTATTGCGCACTGGGGTCGTGCTGGAACAGGAACATTTCCAGCACACTTGTAAAATGTCACGTTCATGTTGGGATATTTGACCTCAAGGTCACGTTCTCATCAAACAATGTCAACGTTGGGCTATTTGTTTACTTTGCTGCTTGGGATTTCAACGATCCTCTCTGGTAAACACGGACAATCTCTCTGCCTGCGCGCGTGGCTGCCGTTGCACGTGTGTGTTTGGCAATGTGTGTGTGTGTTGCGAGTTAAGCCTCATCTCTCTCGCCCCCCCCCCCCCCAACGCTGGGCAGTAACACTCCTCTGCCACCAGCGCTCTAATGGTGTGGTGGAGGGAAGGTGGGGGGAGAAGGCAACTCACTCAGTGCTGCTAATGCACCGCACGGCCTCAGGCCATGGGCAAAGCTGAAGTGCACCACACACACACGCACGCCTACACTACATATTCAACTGTGCGCCAAAACAACTTCTTGGTAGGGGCCAATAATCGTCTATTATTTTTTGAAACTTTTATTTGAGATCAACGCTCTAAAGTTCAGTTTGGAGTCAGTGGTGTATCCAGTGGCGGGGAGGTGAGGCGAGGTTAGCATATTTCTGCAAAGTGTGGTGAATTGGGATCTGTGTGTGTATGTACGTGGTTTTCCTCTCCCGGGACCCTCATTATCACTGCTGTCCCAGATGTCACCAAGCACATGAAACACAAATCATGAATAATGGAGTCCTATTTCTCCATTTTTTTTTTCTCTCTCCACGTGGCTCTCTTCACCTCGCAGCGCTTTCCTCTGATGCTTCCACTGATGCCTCGTCGACGGCCCGCTCCCTCTCTCTGGGACGGACCATTTAGTTGAACGCAAGCGCCATCAGCCTTGTCTGCTCACGATGCATTCATGGAAGAGGAGCATGGCTCCGCAGTGTGGAGTTGTATCTATGGAAACGACATCCTTTGCATAAGAAGACTTTTTACGAGGGTCCCCGCTGTCCGTTCGGCATCACACACGCAACCCACCCATCCCCCCCCCAGTATTTACTGTTTAAAGTCACACAAGGGCAATTTGGGACAGAGCAGTCAGTGGAGCAGAAGAGACGTGGTGCCATCGCAATGGAAACGGGACTTTTAATCTGTCTGGTCCGCCCCTCCTCTCCTCGACCACCATTCTTCCTCTTCACCTTTGTGTCCTCTTGTCATGTCTGCGCACGCGACTGTCCGGCATTAGTCGTGGCAAAGAGAGGGCATGATTGAAAGATGAGGTAAGCAGTCAGAATTGCGAAGGAAAGGGCACAGCAGTTTGGATTAGACAGTGAAGCGTGGCTTTATAATGAAAACACGACAGAGCTGCGGCTGCCGCTTCACCCCACGCCCACCCCCACCCCGTCCACCCTGCCGCATCTTCCAGAAAATGAACAGCGAGGACGCGAGAGCGAAAAGACCGATATTGCTCATGCGGCGTGGCCTTAACTGGCAGCGTGACTTCTGCCCCATCTGAGCAGCTCAGTCGCCTGAACAAAGTCTCTTTTATGGAGGAGATTCAAGTGTGTGGGGGGGGGCACAAGGCCCGATTCCTCGTCGTACATTAGTCGGGCCTGCTTTGAATGTCAATTGAAGGAGTTGAGAGGACGGCATTCATGCACGTTTAGTGTGGAACGGTATAAAAGCCAGACAAGTGTATATATTTAATTGCCCGACACCTGCTTCTACTTGTGCTTTTAATCTACACGCAGCAGAGAGAGGGTGCGGTGTGACAGTGGAGTGAGTGTACACTTTGAATACAGATGCAACCCCCCCCCCTACACACACACACACACACACACACACTTTTTTTTTTTTGCATAAGGTTTGAAAGGATGAGAGCCTACAGACCCTGTTCCTCATTGCTCTTTCTCTTTGCCGTTCTTCCCTTTCCATTTTTCTGCCAATGGAACTGCTCCAGCTACAACTTCCACAACTGCTCACCGACGACATGGCGCTCAGTTTACAGCATGGTGTTTTTGTTCCGACTGAGAAACACCATTTGTCCTATTTTTAAACCCGGTTGCTGATGGCTTTGTGCGCGTGAGTTTATTCCAGCACCACAGAGAGTATCTCCAGAATATGCCAATTTTTTTTTTGTTCCCCCCACACCCCCCCACCGCTTCTTCCCATGACAGTCCCGCTTCTTTGATCCCTTCCTCCTCCCGTCTATTCTCACCTTCTTTCGGGTTGTTCTCTGAGACAGAATGCAGTTTTCTAACGTCAAACTCAGACGAATCGCCGTGTTTTTCAACCAGTTGGAAGTGGAAACAAACCACTGTTGTGTTTTGTCCACTGTGGGTCCGTGCGAATGCTGGAATTTGTTGGTGTTCCGTAAACATGCATTTACTTTACCTTTCTTTTATAATTCATGGTGAAGAAAAAAACTGTTCAAAAAAATCAAGGAACATACAAAACAACAAGAGGAAAAGAAATTATTTCAGTATTTATCATATATTGGAAAATTCATGTTCAAGTAAGATTATTAAATCCAAAGTTCTACATACAGTTTTTTCCACTCCGTATTGGGACGTTTACATGTTCTGTGCAATAAAAACATGGAAATGTATAGGCAAATTGTTTGCGTGGTGTTGGTGAAATAAAACTGTTTTTGCAGTATGTTGCTGTGAAATAAACGTCAGATCAGTTTTTGTGGCAAATTTATGCCGAAATCCAACTAATTCCAAAGCGTTCGCATACACTGAAAAATAGTTTTTTGTTGAATTTTCCATTTTATTTCTTATCTTATTTCATCAGGTGGCAGCACAAAAGATAAGATAAGATATCATAAGATAAGATATCCTTTATTTGTCCCACACTGGGGAAATTTACAAATTTATCTTTCTTATCTTATTTCATCAGGTGGCAGCACAAAATAAAATTATCCGGAACCAGATGCATTTTCTTTTTTAAATAGACTGTACATCTACTGAAAAAAATAATGCATCTGCATTCAGATGATGACATTTTGTCAATTCAACAGATTTTTTTTCCTGTGTACTTTTTCTTGCAGCTATAGACACTAATTTTTTTAATGAAAACAAAAAAACATGTATTTGCCCTGGTAATGTGAGGACAACGGATAAAGATTGGCGAATCAAAGTCATTGCTACTTAAGTGGGGAAACTTCTTCAAGAAGAAAAGCTTCACTGCCTTTGTCTGCATCGGCGTTGAGTAAGAAAAAGATCATTCGGCCTGAAGGAGAGCAAAATCGTTTCACTTGGAGCTAAAAAATAAATAAATAAAAGCATCATTCTCATATCGGGGAAATGTTTTCTTCACACAAGTAAGGCGCATCAAGGCAAAAGATGAATGGGAGTCAATCATATCTTCATCTGGAGGTGTGAAAGAACTTCTGACATGCTCCGGGTAATTGTTATTAAGAGCTGCTGAAAGGACACCAAAACAGAATGAGGATGGCGAAGAGAAGACCCTAGCAACAGGGACACGATGAGGAACGTGTGAAGGAGTGTGTGTGTGTGTGTGTGTGTGTGTGTGTGTGTGTGTGTGTGTGTGTGTGTGTGTGTGTGTGTGTGTGTGTGTGTGTTTCTACAACACGTCTTCTTCAAACTGTCACACTACACTTGGCTCCTCTCGTCTTGCCAGTAATCAATACAGGCCTGAAACGCCTCCCATATTGCCTGTTTTGTTCATGACTAAATAATAAATTAGAGACCCCTTCAAATGCAGTCGTGTCGGTCTTTGTCGCCTCTAATGACATATGTACACACGCACACACACATGCACGTATACACACACACACACACACACACACACACACACACTTACATCAT
>CAAKHF010008035.1:0-16165 GCA_901007745.1 Hippocampus kuda
TGCAGGGGGAGCACTACAGTGCCACCTGTTGGTCACAAACAGAATCATGACAGTAGCAGGGTCTAGGTCATAGGTGTCAAACTCAGGTCCTGGAGGGCCGCTGTCCTGCATGTTTTCCAAGTCTCCCTGTTGCAACACACCTGATTCAAATGAACAGGTTCAATGTCAGACTTCCGCAGAGCTTGCTGATGATCTGGTCATTTGGATCAGGTGTGTTGCAGCAGGGAGACTTGGAAAACATGCAGGACAGCGGCCCTCCAGGACCTGAGTTTGACACCCCTGCCCTACATGGATGACTCAAATGGATGCCAAGTAATAACCACTAGAACTCATCATTCTAATCAGCCCACAAAATGTTTGTAGCTTCATAAATGTGGATGAAATTCAGGACTGACATGACAACAAAACTAAACTAAAACGTACTCTATAAAACTGTTGATACATAAATATAGTAATCAGTATACATCAGTCAACCTGCTATCATACAACAAAATTAAACATTTATTATATAGAGTACATATTTTATAATTATCTAGTCAAGGAAATTTTAAAGGAAATTCATGATCACATGCATCGCTCAAAATACCAGTCATATTTTAAGCAGCGCAGTATGCTCGCAACTGAATTTGATGATTTTCTTTTTTCAGACCGAAAGCGTCACTAAAATGTGCAGGGATCGCGTGAAGCAGCACTGGCAACTAAAAAGCTGATGAAAATCAATGCAGCAGGATTCTCCATTAAGCCTGATGATGTGTGCCTATGTGGAGGCAAGAGATGGAGCCTCCTCATCAGCCTGATGGACGTTTGCTGTTTGCCTTCTTCATCCCAAACTGATCTGCTGCTCCACTTTCCCCTGGGTGCTTCCCCCTTTACTTCCACATTTAAAGCTTTACACCCAGATAGTGTCCTCTCTTCTCCGATCCAAGCAAGCTTTTCACTGACTAAGCCTTGAGGCTGACGCAACTGCTTCAGTATTTCAAGCGTGTAACCAAGAGACCAGCAAAGTGCAGCAGATACGGTTCGAACGACTAACCCGTGCTTATGTAAATTTAATTTACACTTGTATACACTCAAAATGAAAACATCACGAATGCTAATTTGATGGAAATATAACCTCAATTGTGCAAAAATACGCATTTTGCAAAGGTTTTCACAGCAAAGGAGAATGGGTCTGATACTACTTGAGTGGCGGTCAGGTTCCTGCGTCAGATGGAAATCATTTGCGTTTGCTGCAACGTTTTGAATAAATCAATTCCATTTAACGGGTAAGAGGCCAGCATTTCAGCGCAGACATTCAGCAATAATTTTATTCTGTTGCATTCATGGCAACAGGCGGATATAGTGGTTTATTGTAACTTTTGCCATAATGGAAGAAAATGTTTTTCCATTATGGAAAAAGTTCTACCTATTACAATACTGGCCTCGATAAATTAATAATAATAAAAAGTACTTTTTGGACAAATGAAATGAAATTGTATAATTGCCTGTGGCACCCCTGATCATCTCTGTACCATGGCAATGAGTTTGGCAATCACTGTGAAGAAGAAAAAAAAACCTCACCATGCAAATGACCGAAAATGTAATTAACTTTTTAAAGACAATTTAATCATCATAAATAATACCGAGACACTCTTGTTAATAGGAGAACAAGCAAAACAAGTAGTACAACTACATCTAATTGTGACTTTTTAAAAAATGTTCCTGAATCTGAGTCGTTCCTGAATGTGCCCTGAGATCATTCTCTTGGTCCTCTGCTCTCAACACATCCCCGCCCGCTCCTCAGCATCTCCCCCACACTGCAGCGCCTATCTGCAGCTATACCAGTTCTGGCCCATGTCTAATTGGGGTTCCATGAGGTTAGCGTCAGCTATCATTTGTTTTGTACGGCATTCCACTCACTCTGGCATCAATTTCATTGACAAATAACACATGGGTGATTTTCTGACCTCTAAGAACAACTAAATTGCATACTCAGTTTAAACTCATCGCTTTTTTATTATTTATAATTTTATCTGTGGTTTTATTGCTCTTTTTTGATTGTAAAGTGTCCTTAGGTGTTTTGAAAGGCGCTTATAAATAAATTGTATTACAGTATTATTAACATGCATGTGGCTACCAAATGGAATAAGAAATCCTCGGATTACCGGTTCAATGGTCGAACTTGAAGACATGATTGGAAACTATCTGCCGTCTTGACAACTGCAACTCTCTTCTGTTTGGTGTCCACCATAAATGACAGCGTCTCCAGAAGCCCACAGCTCCCTTCCATCCACCACATCGCTCTGGTCCAGCAGCAACATTACTGGCTCCCAGCCCAACACCACATCCAATGACACTTAAAAAAATATTACCGCAATTATTAGTAATGCCCTTAATAGTTTAGATATGAGAAAAGAATTATTATTATCATGTATTGTACTATACAAAAGAGATAACGCTCATGAAATAGAATCGAATAAGAATATCATGGCTCTTTTTGTCTTTGTGAAGATGAGGCTCGGCTGTGAAAGAGGAGGATGTCTTTTTGTATTGATCCCTGATAAGAAGACAACAGACTTCAATGTTAGTTTTTCGGATTATCTCCGTTCTCATTCCTTGCTCAGCATTCCTCGCCCATTTTGAGATGTTTGTCCATATGCTCAAATGTCAGAAAATGTCACCACCGTCAGCATAGTTAGCTTGACATGCCGGCTGTGGAAAAGATCATTTTAAGCATACAGATTGCCTTCAGCACTTCACTTCAGTCGACTAGTAATGCTTTCCTCCAGTTAGATTGGGGCATTTCATACATTTTATCATCCTGAATAAATTCTCAGTGTTCAAACAACCGGGTCATATACAAGAAGCCTGTAAGTCAAAACAACATCCAACATGGTATACAGCACCTTTTTCCACTCTGGTCATGCTTTTGTGTTGTTTTGATACTGGTCGAGCCAAAGATGACACAAGTATTAGTGTAATAATAGTAAATAATTTCTGATTTTTTTTTGTTCTTGTTAACTTAATTCTATTCATCCATCTACACTATGCATTCGTTTTCAAGACCATTTGTCATCTCCAGCTAACTCACGAGGAAGAGTAAACAAGAGAAAAGCCGCGCAAGCCCGGGGAGAACATGCAAACTCTAGCTCGGGACCTCTTGACTGTGAAGCAGATGGCGTAACCACTGACACACCGTGCTGTCTGCCTGTAGAAACACAAAATGTAAAAGATGTTACTGAAGTCCCTCAGTTCCAGTTTAAAATGTGTCCTGATTACATCAGGAACATTTTTGATTTGATAAAAAGAGCAATCAATAGGAACCCAAATCAGTATCAATTCAGGATTAGATTAAGAATCATACTTGAAGTAAAACCCAAGTATTGGATTCCTTGCTGTTCTAGTGTCTGTGAGTTCTCTTCAAGTCGTAATGTGGCCAAGGACTGGACTAGCACAGAACACAAATACAAAAGTGAGATGACAACACAAACCAAGAGGAAGGCCAAAAATACAAATACAGGTCATCACAGAAAAATGGACACGATCCAAAACAGAAAAAGGCAGCGTTATGTCATTATTACGTATGGTATTAATGTGGATTGAAAACAGACTGGTTCTATTAATGGTATGGAGTGTATGTTGCTTAAATATTGAACAGGATTATGATTGTTTACGATTGTCGGATGCAAGTAATTTTCCAATAAGATAGGTGAGGAAGTATCACTCGTAGTCTCCACACACCCCACACAACAGGATAATCCGTCAGGATAATATTTAAGAGATACATAACAGATTATCAAGGATTTCCTGAATTTGATCCAAAGACAGGAAAAGAGAGTACCGGTAATTTGTCCGCCTGTTCTCTGAAGTGAACATGAGCCATGGGAGCCATGGGAGTCATGGCCGTCCATTTTTCTCTTGCCTGTTTGGAAACTAATACAAGTCGAAAAATAAGACTGCTTAATTTGTCACCATTGTGCTTCACGCTGTGCAGGATCAGTTATAAATAAGACAGGGGAGGTGAGCGCTGACGCCAGAAAATACTGGTGAGTGTCACTCATCATTTGGATACATTCAATGGCATATGACAATGCTAAAAGTAAATAAATAAATAAATAACATTTAGAACAGCCACACACTGTGGGGGGTTTTGTGGCCTGGCAAATGCAAATATTAACATAGAATCAAAGGAAAAGAAAACAAGATATTTCAATGCAACACAATATAAACATGTGGCCCGGTGGTCCAGTGGCTAGCATAGCGTGTTGACCTCACAGTGTAGAGGTACCAGGTTGAATTCCAGATCCGGCCTCCCTGTGTGGAGTTTGCATGTTCTCCTCGGGCCTGCATGGGTCATCTCCTGGTACTCCGTTTTCCTCCCACATTCCAAAAACATGCATGGCAGGCTGATTGAACACTCTAAATTGTCCCTAGGCGTGAGTGTGAGCGCGGATGGTTGTTCGTCTCTGTGTGCCCTGTGATTGGCTGGCAACCGATTCGGAGTGTCCCCCACCTACTGCCCGAAGACAGCTGGGATAGGTTCCAGCACCTCCCTTGCGACCCTAGTGAGGATAGAGCGGTTCGGAAAATGAATGAATGAATTTTACTTATAATTTTTTTTAATTTTGATTTTTCAACTCTGCGCTGAGCCAAATGCAGAAAAATGTCATTCTGTACATACACCTGAGCATACCTGGATAACGATTATTTACTCTCTTAAAGATCACTCTGATGCAAAAGTCGAAATTCTTGAGCCATTCTGAATCCTTACTTCTCGAACAAATGCAAAGAACTCACGTAGACCTACAATATCTAACATTCAGACACACCTCTCTGAAGTTCAAGGATTGTCGAGTGAGATCAAACGCTGTTTTTATGAACCCAATTATCCCTTTGTTCACAATTTCATGCATAACTTGGTCCTTGGTGTTATTTTCACAAATCTCTCCTGCTAACTCCAGTGAATCCTGAAACAGAACACCCTCCCCTCATTTCTGTTGCTTGTGCAAGTCCGTTTTATCAAAAGAGAAAATGGTTGCATCTCACAGACTTGAACGCCTGTGCTCCTCACTGAAGTGTGTTTACATGGGAGATCCAAGTGGTGAATATGCAATTACTCTATCTGTAATTATCATGTAAGTTCCATTTTTTTAAGCATTTTTGTTTTGATTTATAAATGTGTTTTTTTTTCTTCAATTCAAGCTTTGGTTAGTTTTCATTAACTTAACTATAAAAATCTTGGTGGATCGTGGGCTTATCTGGCGGTTCCTTGGAACCTATGCGCTCTCATCGTCTGTTGACTGTATGAGGTGCGGCTGCTTCCTGGTCTTTTGGCAGTTGCTCCGTTCTGGGATAGAGGAGTTGAGAAATGTGTTGCACTGGTGAGATGTTGGCTGCATGATCTTAGCCTTGTACATCAGCAACCACTGCGACCAAGTCTGCCGTCCCAGAAATGGTGTTGCATCAGGGTTTGTGGCC
Source organism: Hippocampus kuda (assembly GCA_901007745.1). Taxonomy (NCBI): domain Eukaryota; kingdom Metazoa; phylum Chordata; class Actinopteri; order Syngnathiformes; family Syngnathidae; genus Hippocampus; species Hippocampus kuda. The sequence goes on from CAAKHF010008035.1 coordinate 5,458, forward strand.
ACAATGGCTCTCGGATATGAGGACTCACGGCTTTTGAGGTAGCAAGGGACAAATGAAGTACACATGAGTCTAATTTAGTCAAGTCTTGTCTACTGCTCATGTTCTTGCCTTTTTTTTTTCCTGCCTGTCTTATTTTGCGGCACGTATTGTCATGATTCTGTTTGTGACCAACAGGTGGCACTGTAGGGCTCTCCCTGCAGCTGCACACCTGTTGGTAGTTATGCAATTATTGCTATATAAGGACTCATGGTCGGATCATTGTTGCTGTTTGTGTGTTGCTTGTTTTTGTGCTTGTCCTGTCATGTTTGTTTCTGTCATGGTTCTGTTTCAGTTTTTTGAGCTTCAGTCATGGTTTTGTTTGATACTTTGGATTCGTTTTGTTGTTAGGACTTTGTTTGTTTCGGATTTAAGTTTTCTGATGTTTTATCAATACACTTCTTCAAGTACACCCTGCTCCTCCCTCCTGCCTGCTTTTTTGGGGTCCACCACCACCTCGCAAACGTGACACATGTTGTGTCACGGTTCATGATGTGCGTCATGTGTAAGTTCTAGATTTTGTTTTGATTGTGTTCTGTCATCGGGTGAGGCTGAAAATTGAGCCAATTTTTTTCTATTGGTGTCAAGTGTTTCTTGTCATAGCTTTCTTTCCCTAGATTCTTCTTTGTTGCCCATTTTCCAACATCTTTCGTGCTGATCTATCGGTCGAACAACCTGCTCAGCTGTTTCATTTTACTTCCGTCATTTGTTCATGGATCGTGCTTCTGCACTGTAAAAAAAAAAAAAAAAAAGTGGCTTCGTGCCGGATGTCCTCAAGGTGTGAAGGAGGTCATTATGGGGAGGGGTCAATATGGTGAGAAAGCCAATGACATAGAGACAGAAGTCTGCCACGAGACTGCCTGTCTGCATTAGTGGGGGCTCAAGGTTAAAAGCTTGCCAATGTGCTGCATGTAATTACTATGCAAATAAATATTACATGTTTTTTTTTTGTGAGTGTTAGAGAAAGTTCAAGAATCCAGTCAAATAAATACATAAATAAATAAAATAAATGACTGTCCAGTAGTCTTTGACTGTTGTGTGCATGCGGGTGTGTATATTTACAGTATGCATACAGACTGTTTGGCAGGCCACGCTAGCACCCCACCCTTTTTTTTCCAGGTGACAAATTATCAGCACAGTTGTAATTGGAAAGGGCAGACAAACTTGAAATGGTAATTCACAAAATAAAAGAAATAATTCAATGTCACGGCAAACTGTTGGTTATAAAATTTGGCATCTTGAGGTTCTGACATATGCGATGATTGTAACAGATATACTTTCCTCATTAACACAGTATATCATTATTAAAAAAAAAAGGAAAATTGTCTCTCGGTGCGACTGCGAGTGTGAATGGTTGGTCGTCTATGTGTGCCCTTGCAGCATCGCCGTAGGTGAAAACGGTAAAACTATGATGACTACTTCTCAATGAGCAGGCCAGAATGACTTTGATGTTGTCACAGATATGACAGCTCCACATAGTCTGCACCCATTTTGGGTGGGCGCGGCCAGCCACAGTTTAATAGGATAATCTCCATGACAGTTCAGCTCTTTGTTCCTCTTCAAAGGATCTTTCAAAAGGAAATATCAACCTGATCTCTTACTACCACGACTACCATCCGAGACATTACAGTATTCTTTATCCAGACACCAGCATCCACATTCTTGCATAGATGACCAACAGCTGGGTGGTCTATGCGTAGAGATTTTTTATTTATTTATTTATTTTTACTTGAACACGTGATTTTGGGTTGATGAGACAACAGTATTCCAGAGAATGAGATGCACTGACATACCTTAGCCTTAGGATCTTAACAAACTCATTGTTTAAGATCCTTGTCAAATCAGACTCCACAATGCATCTTTTATTTTCAGAATGTTGGATACCACTTATGCAGACTGGGCAGTTAGGACGACTCAGATCCCGCCATCCCGTGTGATGATTGCGTTGGCTCCAGGTACTCCTCCCACATTACATAAATTGCATTTTTGATGAATTGAAAACTCAAAATTCTCCATAGGCGTGAATATGATTTAGAATGGTTGTTTGCCTGTATGCACCCTGGGTGCATTGCATCACTCTCCTAAAATGAGCTGGGATAGGTACCAGCAAGGCCGCTTCCCCAATGACAAATTATAGAGAAAATGGATGGATGGATGGATGGATTCTTTGATCATTTGTCATCAACTCCCGATCCTTCCTATTCAAGAAACTATCACAAGACTGTCAAATTATGAAATACATGTGGTATTCTTTATTCAGAACCAGGCGATTAATAATAATTTTTAAAAGAACACTACAATTCTATCCGCATTCCATGTCAGTAAACATGGTCAAGTTAAAGATTAACTCTGGAGTTTGTAAATGTGTACAAGTCTAACACGTTGCTTCACATTGTTATTCAGAAAACGGTTTACATTTTTAAAAGAAATTTAGCGTTGAGCATTAATGCATAGTGCATAAACTCTCTAACGAGAAAATACCATTAATGTATTTGTTTTTGTGAGTATGAAAAACACGTTTACGTCAATGTTAAATCCCCCAAATATTGGGTCATCAATGTTGTTCAACCACAGTGCCCATAAACCCCAACGAAACGTAACCGATACGCACTGGCCTTTGGCCTTTGCATCCTCACGTCTTGACCTGTATTGTCAGCTCTCCCTTGTTCAGTTGTTCATTCCTTCATGTGGATACATGTCGGAATGACCAACATGTGTTATATACATTGCCACACACACACTGGGTGAACACAATCCTCCTGGACAGCCTGGCAGGAGCAGGCTACATGACACTGTGACAAGCAGACTAATGCAGGAACAAGCAGAAAGTGGATTAAGCAAAAATCCTACATCTGATTCCAATGCCTTGCTGGAGTCATGATGGAGATGAGGCAGGTGTACTTCAACAATGAGCTCTTTCAAACATTAAACGACTGTTTACTTGCGCAAAAGTGTATATGTCGTCTTGCATGTTTATTTCGTTGTTATTTCACCTTTATTTATGCAAGTGACGCAATTGAGAAGAGTTTGTCACTTTCGATGCTGATCTGGCTACTGATAGCAAAGTAAAACATCGCGAAATGAAACAAACCGTCCAATGTGATAGTTACATTTTTACATAATATATTACATTACATCAGAGCAAATGAAACATTTGAATGGCTCTTGAAATATGTATTTAAGATATATTAAAGTAAATCCATGGTTGATATAAGTATGAAATACTGTATGGTATCGATATGAATGGCAATATACCACTGCAATGTGCAGGTAGCCGCTGAAACGAAAAGAAAAAAAAAAGATGAACTGGACTAAATCTGAACTGCAGCATACTGTATTTGTAAATTATATTTCAAGCATGTCAGACAACACAATTGTTGACTTCTTTGTTTCAGGGGACGGAAAGGATTCTAAATGTTTTGACCTCTTGCTCTGAAACATCTTTATTTCATGGCTGACAAAAAGTGAATCCTGTCTGATTTATAGACCTCAGCTGCCGGGAACCACCAGCTGGTCCCCAGATGGGGCTCACAGGCAAGAAAAAAAGAGAAAAACAGTGCAAGAGGTACACAATATAGACCCCCCCCACCCCCCAATTTTTTCAACACCTCTTAATAATAATAATGGAATGGGTATTATTATTATCATTATTATTTTAATTGTTAATCAATCAATCCATCATTTTTAGCCGTTGGAGTCTATCCCAGCTGATTTCAGGCAAGAAGCAGGCTACACTCATTGCCAGCCTATCACAGGTCAGATATTGACAAGAAACCATTCACATTTATGTTCACACCAATCTGCAATTAACCTAAGAAGCATGTTTGTGAAATATGGGAGGAAGCAGAAGACCTCCGAACCTCCAAACTCAACAACTCCACTTCATTCATGGAGCACTTTAAAAACAACCGTCGCTCCATACAAAGTGCTGTACTCTGAGTAAAAACCAGACAAACAAAAACAAAGAAAGTTAAATGATAAACGAAAGATCATAAAAACAGTAAACACCATAAAACACAAAAACAATGCTGCGCTCATGCTGAGTCAAAAACCATAAAATAAAAATGTGATTTGACATTTAAAAAATGGACAGAGAGGAGACTTGCCTAATGTTTAGCGAAGGTCATTCCAAAGAGCGGGACTGGCAATGGACAAAGCTTGGTCCCCTTTGAGGCTCCGCTTAGTCCTCAGTACTTCCAGTCGCATCTGGACCTGAGGCACCGGGTAGGTGCATAATTGTAAGCCAGTGAAGGGAAGCCACGATTGGAGTTTTGTGCTCCCTTTTACGAGCTCCAGTTTGTAGTCGAGCAGCAGCATTTTGGACCAACTGGAGACGCTTGAGGGAGGACTGTCTGCCTTCAACATAAATTGCTTTACAGTAATGCAGCGGAGATGTAACAAAGGCATGTATTACTGTTTCTAAATGCTGTTGAAAATAGAGAGCCTTTACCTTAGCCATCTGTTGAAGATGAAAAAAAGATGGATGCAACAACAGCAACAATTTTCCTGTCCAATTTAAAACCATTGTCTGATTTAAAACTCAAGTTCGAGACTATTGGTTTGAGAGAAGACCCAAGTCAACAGTGGGTGATGTACAAGAGCCACTAGGGGACGGATGTCCTCACGACTCATTCAATGTACAGTTTAAATATTATATACAAATATATTGTATGAAATGTTACTGAAACCAGTGTTTTTATCTCGTCACTCGAGTAATTCGATTTGTTTAGTGAATTGGAATGAAGCTAGCTGTATACCTTGCGTGTGTGGCCAAGGCACTCATGACAAGCTAAACTTTATTGGATGCGCATGAGCAAAATGTGTTATGCTTCTTCTCTTTCATAAATGTGGGAATAAAATTGGATTAAAATGTACAAAACTATTAAAATGATATTGCCTCACCGATAGCTAAGCACTGCTAAAACTCTGACACTGGAATCCTCCCTGCTCTCAAATAATCATTGGCTTCCAAAAATATGAAAGAAACTGCAATCTCTGGTGGGATCAAAGTGTATCGGAGAGCTCTTTGTAGCACTCCACTTGACATTACCATAAAATGAATTGTATCAAACCTAATCATGATTAAGGAGGGAGTCTAAAGGTTTGAAAGGGGGAAAGGTTGTCGGGGGAGGTGGTAGTTTGGAGAGCTAAAGAAAATAACACTGAGCTGAGCTTGTTAAGAAAGTACTCAAAATTCAGTCCTCATTTCCTCCATTGATCTCAGGTTGGGAGTGAAACCGAAATGTTTGGCTTGTTTCAGCCAATTAAGCTGTGTGAGAGCCAATTGTGAAAGAGTTATTGAGCGTCTCTTTGCTTAAAGTGCTTATTGTGTCGCTGCTTGCTGAGGGATCAATCGCAGCCTCTGTGATCGGATTAACCAAGTAATCAATTCTGAACACTAATATATTAACAAGGTAATGCGCTTAGGAAGAGATGGCCCTGTCAAACAAATGCAAAACCCTACCATTCCCCAATATAGTTGACACATACTGTACATTATGCAGATGTGGCATACAGTTTTTTTTTTCTTTAATCATTGCCACACACACAAAAACTCACGCAAAGCACTGCCCCCGACCCGCAGTAATGAAAGTTTTCATCACATTAGTAGTGTTAACACCTCAGATTCACACCATGAAGATGTGCAGCTGTAGCTCTCAGACATTTAAAAATGGCCGCAAACAAAAATAAAAATAAAAAATGTATTATTATTAAACAGATGCAGAAGCTGATCTATTCATCAAATTGCTGTACAGTTTACACCTTGTGGGAGGAGTACATTGCGAGCCTCGGGCGGAATCCTCATCCTTTCAAAATCGTCATTTTTCAGGAGACCCACAAAACAGCATGATTGTTCTAACATTCATTCATTCATTCATTCATCTTCCGAACCGCTTCATCCTCATTAGGGTCGCGGGGTGTTCTAACATGAACATTGCATCGTCAAAGACAGCAAGCCAATTTCAACACTTTAGTGTGGGCACTCATTTGTAAAAAATAATAATAATAATAATAATAACACCCACTGACCAATGTGTGGACTGACCAATAATATAAATTTGTCCAAAATGTTTACATTTTCCAAAATGTGAGATAGGTGGTTCCAAGCTGACACCAGCAAAGTGTATGATGAATTTTGCATGTGCAATGTGATTTCTCAAACTAAACTGAATTCTCGTGGATTTAGACATCTCGTTTGAAAGGCAGAAGCAAACCAGCGCGCAGAGTGGTGTCAGTGTAGCGCAGGCAAAAAGAGAGGACACAGGAAGACTTAATGCGCTCATGTAAACATTTTTGAAATGGCAACAAAAGTGATCACAACATATCAATTATGCGCTGAATGTTGGAGCTTCTGAGTGATCTCAGGCAGGTGTGTCCAAAGTCGGTCCTCAAGGGCCGCTGTCCTGCCTGTTTTCCAACTCTCCCTGGAGCAACACACCTGATTCAAATCATCAGGATCGTTCTAATGCTGCTTCAGAGCTGGCTGATGAGCTGATCATCTGAATCAGGTGTGTTGCAGGCGGGAGAGCTGGAAAACAGGCAGGACGGTGGCCCTCCAGGCCTGGAGCTGGACATGTCTGATCTAAGGGCTCACTTAGAGCCAGTCAGCGTCAAGATTTGTGCTATATCAGCCATGACAAAACTTCAATTTTCGTGCATCCATGTCATTTAAGTGCATTGACGATTCGTGATGGCCTCTCCCAGAAGAGTTTCAGGTATAGGCTACTTCCCCAAGTTTTAAACGCACTGTTATGCACGATTTGCAATACATCATGTTGCCAGACACTCAGGGCAAGTTTGCCTCAAAAGCGCAAAACACACTTTTAAAAGCGTGGTATGAGCTGCTGGGATATTTCGTGTGAAAAAAAACATTGCCACAAAGACGTCCTGCTGAGCTGCAGTTCTCCTCGCATACAATTGTCTGATAAAGTGAAATGACTCGGTCATCCCAAGTTGACCTTCTGCTTGTCTGAAAGCGCGACTTGAACTCACTACGAAACAAGGAATAAGAATGGAGAATGTTGTACTGATGTCGTTTGCTTGGAAGATTTCAGTTATTTAACTCTTAATGCTGAAATACACAGTTTAGTTTTGCAGCACTTTTGACACCTGTTGCCAACATCAGAAGTGAGCGCCTCTGTAAATTTTACCCGCCTTTCATTATTTCAAGCTGAACCTAAACTGTAATCGTCAGTCGCTACTCCGTCATTGTTATTTTAACCGCATTTCTGTCATCACAAAATAACAGTTCGCCAATGCCCTTTTTTGGACTGTCAGCCAGGCCATCATTATCAGTCCATCCGTCGTTGGTCATTGCTCCGCCCACTTTAAACTGCACAACACAATTATGTTTCACAACGTTCGCTCTATCAGATTGCCAAATAAATTTTCTACCAGGCACCAAAACTATGCTTATTAAATGTGTAGCTTCTACCGAATAACTGGTTTTAATTGACATTTTATTGATGTACAGCAGGGGTGTCAAACCCATTTTCGTCGCGGGCCACATTTTAGTTACCATTTCCCTTAGAGGGTCATTATGACTGAAATCATATAAAGAAGTCAAGAATAACAGTTTATTCAACTGTTGTTTAAGGTTACTGTAACGAGGTGTTTGGCAAAAACAACATGCTTACGAATCTTTCTTATTTATTACATATGAAGATTTTCAATTTTGATACATATTTTAGCAAGCATCATGGAATTTGCCATGTTTGATTTGCTTTCGCGGGTCACATAAAATGATGTGGTGGGCCAGATCTAGCCCCCGGGCCTTGACTATGACATATATGATGTCCAGTGTCTTTGAGGGTTTCCAAAGGTGCTTATAGATAAAACGTATGTGCAGTAATTCTTAGTCCACAACAGTTGCAGCAAAGGAGACACAATCAGACTGTGAAGTAGAGTTCGGACTATGTCATAATCATTGGTACATATCCTGTCGCTCAAGGACTCACGTGCTTCCAGAACTCTGGAAAAACCAATAGCCATTCCAACATCTTTGCCTTCTAATTCACTTTTTCAACAGATGACTTGTAAAAGCATTTTCTGCTTTTCTCTTGTAACATGATTACTGTATTCAAATGACATCTTCACCTACAGTAAGTGTTTATCTACAAGTGCAGCAAACTTCAAAGTGAGTGTGTAATTATTTCTTGTGATGAACAAATTATCCAAGGGGTTCAGGTGGGCCTGCCATTGTAATATTGAAGCAATTAACAATCGCCCGACTGCGCCAGATTATTCATGGTTCTTGACTATTACAGTGAACAGTAATTGCATGAACAAATCATTTTTGTCAATGCTGGAAATATTTTGCAGACTATGTCAGATAGCACACACGGAGAAAAATAATTCAGCATCCCTTTTTATGTGTGAACGGGTTGCAACATAGCTGAACATATGAAAGCTGTTTTCCAAATGATTCCGATAAAACCAGCCCATCTGGATAATTGAACATTAGTCCATTGCAAGCTGGGGGAAAAAAAGCCTGCCAAGCCAAACTCGGTATTTACCAAGAAGGCTGTTGTCAACACTTCTCTGTTACTGTTAATCTCAGATAGAGCTGCACAAATGCATGTGTGCTTGTTTTGTGTGCTTACACCGTGCAAAAGAAATATCTTACTTGTTTCAGCTAGTTCTGTATAAAGTGATTGCGGTAAATATTGATTGTGCCCCCTTTTTATAAACGGTAAAATCAAGTTATTGTTTAGTTTTGTTTTTTTATGATTTTGCCTTCATAAGCCACCCCAATAATTTCAAATAGGATAAGCTATATATCTAGCTAGCTATGCTGCATGTCATACATAAAGCATATTTGACACTAAAGATGACCTTGACCTTGACCTGTATGGTGATTGAAGGGACTTTGACCTTCCAGTCATTTGTGTCCACTAAAGTTTGGCAATTACAATTGAGCAATTGAAGCCCTTTTTACCGGTACAATACAGTAAATAACCATATATACGGTAATGATTAACATTAATGACTGGGTATTGTCAAGTGTGTTGTTCTCTCATGCCCATTCGTTGTTGATACTTTTCTCATCATCTTTTCTTTCCGTCTTTTTTGATTTTTTTTTCCTTAACCCCCAAAATTTATCCTGCCAATAAGTGTTTTCCGATTCATGGTGTTATGCGCTTGCGTTGGCTCTTTTGTAGTCAAACAGGAGCAAAATACATTACCTGGATCAATTCCTGACTTTTTTCTGCTCCGTTTGACTTCAGGTAACATGGGAATTAACTTCACCTAGTCAACAACCAATTGTGGGTCATCTAAAAAGTTTTTAGACTTGGAAGATATATACAAATTTATATAATAGATATTCCTAAATGTTCCTAAATATTGAAAACATAATTGAGAAGCCTCATAAATTAAAGCCGGAAGTATACAATCACATTTTGATAATTTTATTTTCAATCAATTGTGGTGGTGTATGAAAGCAAAATTACTAAAAATAGTCATTGTCTTTGTGTTCTGGAGTTAACTTAAAGAAGACGATTAAAAAAAAAAAATCGCGAAATGTAATAGCTCACTCTGAGCAAAAAAACGTCACCTTCCCTCTGCATGCGAACACTGAATTTGTTAGCGTCATCAAAGATGGAGGGAATACGGTATATTATTGTTTCATTCTCTTCATTATGAATAGTGGTTAACTTACTGTACACTTTGACTTGTATGACAGTTGACGCAAAACGCAAAACTATTAGTTAAAACATTGCCTGCATTTCATGTTTTTTTTTTTTTCAGAGAATGGATTGAGGTAGACTTCCAAACTGCAGTCATGATTTCAGGAAGCTAAAATTTCAATCAGAACCTGAGAAATATCAATACAGTACATCCAATTACACTGGAAATCACTTGTGCTACCCAAATTAAGGCCTTCGAAAACCCTCAAATGTGTTTCACCGCTCAGAAAATAAAATACTGTCGTACTGAAATTTCTGAATAAGAAAAAAGAGATTGCTTGTTCTCGCTGAAACTCTGATGTTCATCATGCGAGCACAAAGGTTGTACCGTGATGTATAAATATAATTCACAAGGTGATCTATTCCCTCAAAGAATACCTTCATCAAACTATCACTTGTTTCCTTTGTTAGTTTAATGTATTAGGGTCAGCGATGTGTTCCAAACTTCAGAGAAACCTTTACGTGTGCATGCCATCTGTCTGGCACATCAACAGACAAAACAAGCAAAGAGAAAGTAAACAGAGAGAAGAAACAGAGAAGCACAAGGGTACACATGCAAAGAAAGAGAAGAGACCGCGAGGGATGTGGGGTGGGGTCTGGCATCGGGGGGTATCCAGACGTGGACTCACTTTCTATTCATGGATCATAAGCAGCCATGAGATTGGCTTGGAATACCAAACCCATAAATCTCCCTCTTGCTTCTCCCCACCCTTCTTTCCATCTCCACAAGGCAATAGAGAATGAGGTCAGAGGTCAGGTGTGGTGACAGGTGGGTGGTGGACCATAGTCTAATCTGAACGAGTGATTCGACATAATAAGCCATTAATCGTACTCTACAAGTGGGTGTGAGTGCTAAGATAAGTAGTCGTCATTAGGACAGGTTCGGGGATGTCGAAAAATCACGTATCAACCTTCCTTGATGTTGAAATTTACAGCATCGGACAATGGAGCCGCGGGTGGGGGGGGGGGGGGGGTCGTCCTGA
>CAAKHF010008035.1:17979-30014 GCA_901007745.1 Hippocampus kuda
GCTCGTCTGTTTACCTTGAGCTACCATCTTCTCCAGGTTGACGAAGAAGGCACTTGGAGCATTCATGTCATTAAGGTGAAGTAAGCATGATCAGACAAGTGCTTTTTTCACTCTTTCCCGCAAGCGGGAGTTTAGTTTGAGCTGCTTTTTTCCTCTAGAAGATGGTTGGTGCTAGGGTTTGAAATTGTTTTTAACCTTTCTTCAAACCTCTTATGCTTAGCTCCAGATGTTGAACAGCTGTTTTTATTTGACCAGTGGAGTGAGATGGACACTGCTGACAGAACTCACACATGTGGGTTTTTCCCATCTCCCACCACAGTTTCAAGGAGCAAAAGCAAGGAGCAAGGAGCGTATTTCCCCATTACTCCCCTAAAAGAGTGCAATAATTTCTTGATAAACTGCCAGTAGCATTTGATTGTTTGACTTGGAGAGCTGAATAATTTTACACTTCGTGGTCAGTGAAGGCAGCAGGACACATGTCAACCTGCATGAGTTTGGAGTAGAGCTGGAGAGGATTTGCTAACAGGGTAAAAGAAGGTTGTTTAAAACTATGCTAAATAAAACCCAGATGTAGTTAACTGTAAAATTAAACACACCGCAAAAAGAATTACACACTGTAAAATAAGACATACTTTATTTTAGAAACATTGCCACTGCTTGCATTGAATGGGAAATCTTGTTGACGGGCTAAAATTAACATTGAGGTCTTGGAGTGATAATCCTTCAAATGACAAATATTCCCAAAATAATCTTTATTATTTATTTTGTTTTTTCCATCATCGCCAGGCCCGATTAGACGATGTTTAGAATAGCTAGAATAGCAACTTACTTTCCTTAAAACATTGATTGGGGAGGGGAAATGTAGAAAATGACTGGGTGTGTGGCTACAATCGTCTCTCATGCTTTAAAAATGGAAAGCAAAACAGAGACGTGGAGAAAGTGTGAGCCCACCCTTCGAAGGGATCGCAGAATAGTCGGCATGGCAAAAACAAGCCAATGATTATCTTCAGGAGATTAAAATACCATGTGAAGTTATCTGCAAGTCTGACATCTGTGTGAAGCCACTCAGAAAGAAGCTCTCACAAAGTCCCTCTAATTTAAAAAGGACATGAGTTGAAGAGGTCACAGTTTGCCAAAGAGCACATTCACTGACTTAAACAGAAATGGATAAGCATTTTGTTGACCGATGAAAGGAATATTAATCTATCCCATATTGAAAATAGTTTTTGTTGAATATACGCAAATGTACATGTTTTAAGTACACTATTCATATGCATATAATAATATTGCAAAACGTATGATGTTGGTTGAGACTCAATAAAAGTAGACAGTTCCAAGTGTGTTTCTATATTAACACCTTTACACAATGGCATACAGATGTTCCGTGCAAATAGAAATGTACAAACTATCCACATATCGGAGCACAAAAATACACAGGACAGATAGACGCACTGCCTAATTTGAAGTGCAGCGCTGAGCCCCTCTGCTGGGCGATTTAAACAGTACATCAAAAAAAATTACCTGTACTGTACCTTCACCGCGAATGTAATTTAAAAAAGGCACCTATGAGCCACGATCGAGTGATAAAATGTCTCACTAAATAAAGGAGTAGAATAGTGAAGAATCCTGTTACCTGCAACCCTGTTACTGTGATTCAGGTGACAGCTCTTGCAAACACCAAATAAATCATGCAATGAAAAATTTACCTTTGATCGAACCTGAGTTTATCAGGCTTTGAATAGTTTATTAATTATACAGTATTATGAATGAATATGTAGCAGAAAACCTGAAACGTTATCTATCAATCTATCTATGAATATTAAATATCTGGTAATAAGGCTGACAATACATTCAAGTATGGAATTTAAAATGGTTAGACGAAAGTTGGGAACTGATTATTGGCCCAAAACCTCCAATCAAGTGTGGAGTCTTTAATTTTGAAATTGCAGTACAGGTAATCCATTTAACAGATTAGCTTTTCAGTGACAGACTTCGGTTCGTTCATTGGCGTCAAAGGGTTGATGTGTTGCAAATTAAAAAGGCAGCTCTGAGACGGCTACCAGGTGGTGTACAATGTCTGTTGAAAAATCCAAGGATTCAGAGGATGATGACGATTCTGACTGTGACAGCGAGTCGGATGACCAAGGTTCATTTTTCAACATATTTCTGACCACTCTCTTTTACGGTAAATTATGTACTTTTATTAACGTTTAATAATGTAGGCTCGCAATAGTTATTTTTTTTCCTTCCACGTCCCCTTAGGGGCTCCGTACAATCGCGATATTGTGTGGAAAATACAGAAATACAGTACAATGAAGTACAGTCCATGTGTTATGCGTCTCTGGCAATGCCCTGACGTCATCTTTAATGGCCGTCACCGCGTGCTGCAACGTTGGAGATGTATCCAAACATTGGCCCCTTCCTCGCTCCTTTTATTGTACTGTTCCTCCCTTGACAACATAGTTTGGGGACAAATGTAAGCCCATACTAGGTGGGAGTCACGAGGATGTAGGACCTAGGCGGTACACATCAAGAAATGAGATATGATCAGAAACCCCACATGTTTATGCTGCATTCAAAGAAGGTGGGAAGCCGGATTTATCCCACGCGTATCTTCCCAGTTCCGACCTCAAGCGTTCGAGGCAAATGTAAACAAGAAAGATGGCTCAGTCCGATAAATCGTTTACATTTTGACCTCCAGAAAACCTTCATAATTTCCGTGATTTATATGAATAAAGTAATATCTTATATTCAAATCATTTCAGCCCAAAACTTAATGCAGAGATAACGGCATGTCATCACGCAGTCAGTACAAATCACGTTGTGTTAACACAAGTTATTTCAACCAACTAAATAATAAATATATGTAAATGTTTATAATCTTGTCAATTATATTTCGTCATTCGTGGTTTGTGCCTCCATGACGTTGCCATTGTTCAGTGGCGTCACATTGAAGTCTGTCAGTGAACTAGCAATACTGTACTTTTTTTTCTCCCAAAAGACTTGTCAAATAAGACCTCCCAGTTCATAAAATAGGGGAAGAGAAGAGCACCACACATTGTCCAGGTTCCGTCGCAGTTTGATGACGTATAGGGATGTAACATGCGTCGAACAATGTAGTTGTAGTAAATTTGCTCATTGACTATGTCATTGTGTTTAGTAATTGGATTTTTCATGTCGCGCATTACGTAGTAGGTAGCTGCGGAGTTATATTATAAAGACGCTTCATATTTTGCTTATCTGAGCTCATGACCTACCTTAGCATAGCATTGTAGCCCAGTTGCATTGCGCAACAGTGTTGACAGATGTGTTAGAAGGGAGGCAGTTTTGCGATTCTCAAATTAGTCTCGCATCAAGGTTGAACGCGTTTTAGGTTTTTTCTTAATGCTGTGTGAGGTAACGTTGGTTTCTTCAAGTAGATTTTCTTCGAAAGTCGTGGTGCCTGCGAGGCATTCGCAACATGTTGAACATTCCAACTCAGTCGTTCCCTGCACCCAGTTCTCAACAGCGGGTCGGCCAGTCTGGGAGGACCAAGGTAAGAACAACAGAACTAATACAATTCTTTGGGATCGTACCCATTTGTTGGAAAGAATGAATAATGATCATGTGTCCTCAAGTGTATGGTTGTCCTTTAAATTGTAGGTTGCCTTGAAGCCAGGCCACAGTCTTATGGACTGGATCCGGTACTCCAAAAGTGGAAAAGATCTAACCGGGTTGAGGGGGCGTCTAATTGAGGTTACCCATGAAGAATTGCAGAAACACAACACAAGGAATGACTGCTGGACTTGTATACGAGGTAAGCATTTCCTGGCTGTCACAAGAGATGTCAACTTGCGGATGCTTGTGGACTCTTGTCAGACTGACAGGCGCTCACAGCCAAGGGTTGACATTAACCTTTTTTTGTTTATCAGCCGCTGTGGCTAGGGGTCATGCCCTGCTTACAGTTGAGATGCCGTGGTATTGGGCATGGCACCCAACGCGAACCCAACTTCTCTCTGTGTGCTATATCGCTGACCACTGCTGTAGCATATCAGTAACATGTAGTGTTTGCTGTAACACAAATTATATTAACGTCAGAAGTGTATATACATTTTTGTTAGTATTTGATACAATTGCCTTTAAATATCTATCTATCTATCTATCTGTCTATTAGTATATTATACTTGTTAATGTCACTTTTGTTCCCACTCATATTGTGTTTTCTTGTCAATTGCTGGTTCCCCACGTACAATTAATTGTTTTCTGATTTTATTTCAAATAACGCTAAACTCAATATTCAAGTTACAGCACACCTAATCCATATAAGAGCCATAGCGACACAATTGATCAAAGTATTTCAAAACATTTGCGTGAAAAAATTAATCAGAAAACGGGCACACAAACTACTTGTACTGCTTTGTAGCATAGTTTAACATTGACACTTAACAAGCTGCCTGTTGGCTGATATTTTGACTTTCAACTGAGGGCACTGATACCTGAGTGAACAAATGATGTTTGTAGGTATGGTGTATAATGTCACTCCCTACATGGATTACCACCCTGGTGGAGAAGATGAGCTGATGAAGGCAGCAGGCATCGATGGCACTGACCTCTTTGACCAGGTGTGGACTTTGTATACTGACTCCTAATGTTTCCATTCAAAATGGCACTGTATAAACTGCATACACCTTCATGTTTTTACTACCTGCCTATTTCTAAAACTTATATCTAAAACAATTTTAAAGATCCTAGTTGGTACTTTGACTTTGACTTCAAATCTAAACTGTTGCCGATTAGACTCTACATTACTGTGTTCTACTTGTCCACAGGTCCATCGGTGGGTCAACTATGAGTCTATGTTGAAAGAGTGTCTAGTGGGCAGGATGGCTACAAAGCCCAACACAGCAATTAAAGGTATTTTCAATACAGTTGGAGGATTTATTGAGAAAAAAAAATATACATTTACAATGATAATGCGTGTCCTTTTTGTCCTATGTACCCCCACTAGTCTGAACACGGTATTATGATTGCAAATGTGTTGGTAGAATAGGAATTAAGCAGATCAATCCTCCAGTTGTAAGCCATCAATGGGCGCAGCCAATTTGACATTTGACTGCGCTGTCGTCAACAGGAAGTGACTTCAAAGTGCCTTTGGCTCACATGGCATACATCACGGCTCTGGCTGGGCTAGTTCATTATCAATTTGTATCGCGATAGACGCATGATCACTATCAATTGAAAACACCCTCGACAAATTGTTTGATAGAAAAAAAAAAATCCGGAAGCATAATGACAACCCCGTCATTGTGCATGTTGTAGGCAGAGACTGCAGGGTGGCGTTAGATATGTGCCACTATTACAAGCACATATGAGGTGATTTTGAGCACAAAAGTGTGTTTTAGCACAGCCGCTTCCGGATATGAACAAAAAACAGCGAAACAAACGAACAAGAATTGTGCATGTGCTTGTGTGTAGCGTACTCATGTGGAATGAGAGTGTGGCGTAACTTGGTTCAAATAAATGACCAGGCCTTCATTTAATCTATATGTTGACCGCTTTATGACTTGTTCATAGTTGTGTCAACCTCTTATTAAAGGTTAAATATTATACGTTAAAATAAAACTACCTGAATTCAGCCTTTTTTTTTTTTTTTTTAATTCTCGTATTTGTTTTGAGTAGTTAAAAAAAAGTCAATAATTATCTAGATTGATTGATATGAAACACTTATATCACGATACACTTTTCAGCTGTATCATACAGCCACGGTCAGGGCAACACTGTTTTCTGGGTTTGGTCATGAAATTTTCAACTTGAGTTCTACTTTATGACATGTAAGACACTTTTTTTTGTTAAGGGAGTGAAGAGTCGAGGAAACTATAATATGCAACTTCCCCCTGAGGTGAAGCAACCTCACTGTAATTTTGGTTTCATCCTTTTGGGTTGTTGACGGCATGACAAAACCAATGACATTTTTTTTTTTTCTAACCAAGAAGGTGACGGACTAATTCAATGAGCCACTTGTCACTGGTTGCTAGCTAAAAGCAGGGTGATCCACAATCACTTTGAAAATTGTGTGCAATTCAGTCTTCAGTTAACCTAACGTACAGTACATTTTTGGGCAAATGTTGGAGGAAACTGGAGCAGTGGGAGTAAACCCGCATGTATTATTATTATTATTATTATAAGCACGGCGAAGCTCATACACAAACTCCACACAGGAAGGCCTCGGTAGAAATTCCAACCTTCAACGTTTGAACTGTGGGGCAGACTTGCGCACAACTGTGCAAATCAACTATAAAGTGTACATCTATTTTAATCGAAAAGAGCACAAGTGTTGAGAGTCTTCACATCTTACAATTTTTGCCATTTTCTTATTTCATTTCCTTGCTTAAAAGATGGTATGAATAATTTTGGGCCCAACAGCTTCTGCCAGAAATGTTAGGCGTTATTAACTTTATTAATAAAAGAATGTTCATGTCGGTCTGTTACCAACATTTTTTTGATCTCCCGTGGATGATTTGTAGCTGTTGTGTTCCAATACAGAATTGCAACACATTAAATGCACAACGTATTACAAGCAGTTACCGTAACAGTAATCAGCAGGCACCTTACTTATGCCAATGTTGTCATTGAAAACAATTGTATCCGTGTGATTTTTTTTTTCTCATAATGTCCCCTTCACCCCCGTTTGTTAATTATTATTATTTTTTCTCCTCAGCAATGATACCACCACCTCAACCAGTCTTCGCCCCCTCTAACCAAGTGTCTCCTCTGGCCATCAAAGACTCTCGACCTCGGTATAAAGAAGACATTTACAACAGGAAAAAAAAATGACTACATCAACTCATCTTTTTGTTTATGCTGTACCAATTATGTGTTGTTTGTACAGGTACGACTGGTTCCAAACTGCAACAACGGTTCATCTGGTTATATATACACAAAGGAAGGTAACTACTCATCTGCTCCAGTATGCCTGAGTCATAATGTTAAATGATCAAAAGCAGAAATGTGCCTTACTTGGAATGCACTGAACTCATTTTGTGTACCGGTAACTTTATATTGACACATTTAGCATTGTTCTTTACACACGTTCGTGGATGAATTATGAGAACCTCCATCTGTATTTTTGGGGGCGATTTGTTCATGTAGGAGAGAATAACTTTTGATGAGCTGTCCACAGTGGCGACTACTAAAGGGCAAGTCCAGTTGTGAGTTGGATGCAGTCTGAACTCATGCCATGCCGAAAGTCAATCGGTGTCCACGTATTCTTACCATGGACACAATAACCTCACCATTGGGTTAATTTCAATTCTAATGTGGGCCAGACACATGCTCGGAGCATAATATTGAAATGTTTGGTGATTCTTTTTAATTTTTTTTTTTTTTTATACAGTATACACAATAGTAAGTTTGAAGTCATTCCAGGGCTATGGGTTACCTTAAAAAAAATTGTATTATTATTATTATTTTTTTTTAACAATGCAATATTGTGATACCACTCTTAGATACCCAACTCTGGCTGTACCGTAGTTGATCTTGAGGCTGGCGTGCTACGAGTAGAAGTGCTGCTTGGGAAAATGTCCTTCATGGTACATTTACGTGAGTAGAAATGTCAGTTTGAAAATGGGTGTTTGTTTAGTTATTTCTATCTATGCAAAGACACATTTTGTCATTTCTTTAAGTGCATTGTCGAGGACGTTATCAGTCTTACAAATGCGTATGGTTAGAATATGTGGTTCTAGGTCAAGTAAATTAAATCAAATCTGCTTTTTGGTATATATTGTGAAATCTTGTTTATTCTGTTGTTTTAGGTCTTTCAGAAAATGTTGATGGAGACATTGCAGGTAAGATATTGAATGACGGGAAAAGAGTGGGGGAAAAAAATTCTGCCAAAAAATCCCTGGATTGCGAATGATATACTGCAATATCACGGAGGGGGGAGTACTGAAAACATGTTCAGCAGCTGTAAAAGATTTAAGATTAATTTGCCTTGTTCTTAGTCTTACACTGTACTGCCATTTTGTCAACAGTTAACACCGCCTACTCCGTGGGAAAGATTCAGGTGACCATTCGCAAGCAGGCAGAAGGAAAATGGTCAAGTTTCGGTCAACCATTGGAATTCCACAATACATTTTTAAGCAAAAAAGACAGAGGTGAGCTTCAAATTTGTAGAAACATGCATACGTTTTCCATTGCTCTTTTATCCTCATTAGGTTTGTGGGTGAGCTGATGTTAGGCAAGAAGAGGTGGGGGGTACACACTGGACTGGTCACGAGTCAATCAGAGGCAATCATTCACACTCACATTCACATTTATGAACATTTTACAATGAATGAACGTGCACAGCAGATGTTAAAAAGTCTACACACCCAGGTTTTTGTCACAAAAATACTGAGACCATGATGGTCATCGTCTTAGAACTTTTTCAACCATTAATGTAACCTACAAGTATAACCTTTATCAGTCGTCAAAAATGTAAATTGTGCCACACAACGGCCACCATTTTAAGTGCTTTTGATTTTTCTCAAAATAAAGTTCAGACGTTCTGGTCTGCGTTTCCCTTCTACATTGTTCATCCTGAAAAAAATGAAGTCATATCCTTTCCAACTGGTACTGTGAAATAAGTCTACTGAGTGAGATTTCGGTTTTGATGTGAAAGATGCAACGCCGGAAAGCTCTTTTGATGGCACAAAATACAGTTTGTGAAGTGCAGCAGACGTGGTGCTCAGTTATTCAAATCTCATCAGCTAACGCTGGATATGAAACACCTTTTTTTGCAGCTCTTTTCTTTCGGGATTGTGTGTTGGTGTCGAAGACTGAGGTGAACCATAACACGCGTGTGTTTCAGTTGCAACTTCCACGTGGGACTGTCATGCATGTGCCTGTTGGGAAACACGTCTACCTCAAATCCCTCATTCAAGGTACCCCCCCCCCCAAAAAAATCATATCACCTTTCTCAAATAGTAGCCAAACTATTTTTTTTTTCTCCAGAAAATAACTGAAACAAATGCTAGCTACTTTTTAGGTCTAGTTGTTGAAGACTAATTGTAATATAAGGAGGAGGCAGCTGATTTTATCAGAGGTGGCAGCATTGTGAGAGGTTTTAGGATTTTTTTTTTCCTTCAAAATATGACTTGGGACATTATTTAAGACAGTGACTTTATTCAACACTGGCAGATCGTAAAAAAAAGAAGAATATTTAACATGTTGCTGATCTACTTGTACTCCTGATCAGTGTGACTCAGTCACCAGAACTCAATGTCATCCAAATTTCCTTTTATGTTCATAACTCATGCAACAGCGCAATTGGATCTTGCACCCCTCATTTTCCGGAGAAAGTAAACTCGTAAAACATTTGCGGACTCTCATTTTATTTTTGATGCCCATTAGTTGACATCACGCTCCGGTTTCCTCCCACATTCCAAAAACATGCATGGCAGGCGGATTGAACACTCTAAATTGTCCCTCGGTGTGAGTGTGAGCGTGCATGGTTGTTTGTCTCTGTGTGCCCTGCAATTGGCTGGCAACCAATTCGGGGTGTCCCCCGCCTACTGCCCGAAGACGGCTGGGATAGGCTCCAGCACACCCCGCGACCCTAATGAGGATAAAGCGGTTCGGAAGATGAATGAATGAATGAATTAGTTGACATCACACTGAACAAATCAAGTTTCAATTGCCATGTCTAATTAATGATCCGTATCCTTCATCTTTAAGAGATACTCTTGATTAAAATGACGTTCATAACTGCTTTCGCAGAGATGGATGAACAGATAAATGCGCACTTCAAGCATTCCATCCCATTTGAAGATGCAACTTGCGTTTGCTTTTTACAGGCACAGAGGTGGTGCGACCATACACCCCAGTCGACCAGAGTCTCTCAGGTGGCCCCGATAGCTCCTCAGAAAAAACGGGCCTCTACCTCATGATTAAGGTTTATCCCGATGGACTGCTGACTCAACATCTCAACAGCCTACACATAGGTCAGTCTTTTGCCATTTCAGTAATGGGAGAGTGAGTGATGAATTTACTCTTAAAACCGAAATGTTTTGCATGATTTCACATTGTTCTCATTCAACAAACAAATCCGTCTTGAAATCGTTGTCGATGAAAGCGTCTGCGGTTGTTACACTAACGCTGGTCTTAACCAGTCAAGCAAGCCAGAGCCCTGCTATTAGTTTGAGAATTAAATATTATCAAATGTACGTGTCCTTCCGTGAAAGCAAGCTGATTGTATTTTGGTTTAATCCAAAAAAGACATTTGCAAAATCTGCTTTTACTTACTGACAATAATCAAATTTTTGGTCTATTTTCTGACATGTTATGAAACAACCCAGTAACCAAAATCAGAATCAATGTTTGTACATTTTCTGCATTGTCAATTCGAATCTGGGTTTTTTTTTTTCATGAAAGAATTGAAATTCTTGTGTCTTCATGTGTTGTTTTGTATTATTTTGTCATTTTTTTGTTAACTTTTCTTTTGATAGCGGCGCGGACACCCACAGCAGCTCCTCTTGTTTTATGTTGAGAGGATTCATTCAGGAATGGAAAAAAATAAGAGCTCAATCCATGATTAAAATCATCGTATATTGCTGCCCCAATTTACATTATTTTGTTTTCGTCTATTGTGGTTGTGGTCTGAGCGATAAATGGAGGGTTACTATAACTCCATAAAAAACAAAAAGTCCAGGTCCTATATTATTTAGGGAAAAAAATCATTTTTTAGAGGCTCAAAAAAACATCTTAAACAGGAATGCGAATAATTATGGGGGCTATATGTGAACCATGACATCATCAAGAGCCTTCTCTTAATTCCCTAATTTTGTGAAACAAGATTCATTTCATATGTAATGCTCAGTGAGTTCGCTTTATATGCTCCCAACAATTTTAGTGATGTTCATTCCAACTCTGTTTGCTGTCACTCTCTAGGTGACCATGTATCCGTTAGTGGTCCAGAGGGTACCTTCAGTCTCCGCCCACTGCGTGATACCACAGTCCTCTACCTTTTAGCAGCAGGAACAGGCTTCACTCCAATGTCTCGTCTCATTCGAGTGGCCTTACATGAGAGCTTCGCTATCAGGTCTGTAAAAAACAAACAAACAAACAAACAAAAAAAAACACCCAAGCATGTATATGTTAATCCCGAGTTTGATTTCTAAATCCTTCAGTCAGGAAAATGATTCAATCAGTAATGTTGCACTGCTTCTCAAGACGTTGTGCTCAAAACTCTTAATTGGTCACATTTTGAGGAAGCGCTTGACTGATTTCTCTTGAAACATACTGTATATAATGTTTAAACTGCAAGTATTCGGTTTGATTGTAATCAGGAATTTCAGTTCAAGCAGTTGATAGATTTGCCAGTCGTATTTCGCAAGTCTACTCGACAATGTGGTTGTGGTCCAAAGTTTTCATAGACCCTATCATATGAATAAATAACATTCATTTGGGGGTTTTATTGATGTATTTGAATCATTTATTTTCTTGTGTGGCAATCATAATACTAATAACAACACAGCACCTTTTAAATGCACACTTATACAATGCACGTTGTCAATGATTACGTGGTCGCTTTAAATCATCGGGATTTACTACAGCTCGTAGTTTCTTTACATGCGTGAAAAAGCTTTCTGTCAAAGCGGTCACTTCGACAAGCAAGACTCAGAGCTGAAACAGAAACGTAAAGAATTAAATCATGAAGGAGTATAGGTCATTTATTATAAATATATATGTAAATACATTCTTATTTTTAATCATCATTGACCAAGTGCTACTTATAATTATGGCACCCTGTAGAAAAAAAAAAAAAAGGTTCAATGAACAAGCCCAAAAGGAATTTCAGTCATCTTCACGGTGAAGATGTTGTGACCACAACTTTGTGTACATCTGCAGGAAAATCCACTTGTTATTTTTTAACCGGCGCGAAGAGGACATCCTGTGGCGAAGGGAACTGGATGAACTAACTACTCAGGATGAAAGGTGACCCCTCCCATTGATGAAAACTTCACCAGAAGTGTTTCATAATTTTTGATTTGAAGTGACAGAAAGTTGGTTTAAGTGAT
>CAAKHF010008035.1:30034-41630 GCA_901007745.1 Hippocampus kuda
TCCCTTGAGGGTTTTTTTTTGGGGGGGGGGGGGGGGGGGGGGCACACAAATTAATAATAACCGGTAGAAATATTTTCATGTGAAAGGAACAAAGAGCTATGAAAGACATTGAATATATGATGAATCATTGTTTTCATTTTACTTAATATCTCACTTAAATACATGGGCTGATACTGGCCTGCTAACATCAGGGATACCTAAAGAAAGCTATCAGTGTCGTGGGTTGCTTAAAGGGCCACTTTCTCCAAGTTTTGAACAATGTCATTATTTGCTCTTGGTTTCAACTGAAGGTGGAAGAAAAATCTAAATTGGATATAAACTTTTTTCAGGGATGAGGGGGTCTGGGATCTCATTTTTAGAGCCAAATTACCCAATCCAAGCAGTCACTACTACAATTCCGCACTGATAAGAAGGGTGCATGCTCAGAATATTTGTGTTCATGTAACTCCCATCAGGTTCCAGGTGGAGCACATCCTCTCTGAGCCATGTGAAAGCTGGACTGGCAGGAAGGGCCGCGTGGACGATGCAATCATCAAGGATTTTCTAAATAGGCCGCAGGGCGCAAAGTGCTATGTTTGCGTATGTGGCCCCACGCTCTTTACTGAACAGACAATCAGGTATGTAAAACTGGGGCGTAGGGTAGACAATTTATTTGGATGACATCCTGAGTTATTTTGTGATTATCTGGCCGAGTCGCCGTTGCATTCTTGAGAGTATTTTTGGTTGGCCGACCTCCCCTGGGAAGGACAATAGCTTTGTAAGATTTTCATGGCTGATAGATTCCTACCACTTTGTTGATCTGTTCTTCAATGTCTTTGAATCTCGGCCCGATGTGCGGAGACCAAAGTGGTGCTTTTCTTAATTCCCATTGATGTCCTTCAAACTTGTGGGGATTGTTGGTAAAAGAACAACTGTAGTTTATGAGAGCTTTAACGAACACAAGATGCAGCATAGGACAGGGCAAATTGCTAGCTACATGTTCTTTGTTAGCTAGTTGTAGCTCGCTGATGGAAAACTGAACATAATGTCATTGATATTGTTTGGGGAAAGATGAAATATGTGATGGTCAATCCGACAAAGAGATGAACCGGATTTTACTTTTCATTTGTCAGGTTGGTCAAGCAGCAAGGTTTTAGTGAAGAGGAGATCCACGCCTTCCAGGGCTGACGTGCTCTGCTCTGCTGCAAACCTGCAAAGACTGAGCGTGCCTTCAAGTGGCAGTCAGACTTCACTTTAATTTATACCATACATTTACAGTGTGTGTGAGAAGAGGACATTCTATGCACCAAAGTTGTGATGATATACACTCTTTCACTGCCAGCTGCTTTCAGAGCAGCCAAGCCCACGTTGCCCAGCCATTTTAGAGCATTTTGCCTTTTTTTTTTCCTCCCCAAGACCCACAGAGTATTGTTTTCGAATGAGTAAAAATATTTTGGATGGCAAATATGTTCATTTGTACTGTACTTATGAGTACGTTTGGACATACTTTCTACATTCTAGTACGTTCCAGTGTACTCACACATATGTTCAAATGTACTCGCAAATATGTTTGAACGGACTCATAAATACAATCGAACCTACTCGCAAGTATGTTTGGACCTACTTGCAAGTACGTTCATACGTACTTGTAGGCTAAATGCTACAAATGTAGCATTTCCCATAATGCCACAGGGTATTGACTTGCGCATGTATTATGGAAAAAAAAATAAAACCATAAAATTAAGAATACCTTACTAAATGTTTCCTTTTCAAACGTATTGATATAAATAGAAAAGATTGAAGTTAATTTTTTTTACCCATAATGCCATGGGCTTTGCCATTATGGCGGAAAATGCCAAACATAAACCATGCACTGCAGACATAAGACCATTAAAAATTACGAATGAATAATGTTTATTTAATTTTTGAACATAGCAATATAAAGTAGGCCAAATGCAAAAAAAAAAATATATATATATATATATATATAGATATATAGATATCTTATCTTATCTTATATATATATAGATATATAGATATAGATATAGATATCTATATAGATATCTATATAGATATAGATATCTATATCTATAGATATAGATATAGATATCGATATATATATTCTTTCTTTTTTGGCTCTTGCATACGCAAATCTCTTGCCATCCTCCAGTTGGACCCAAAGGTCGCAGGCTGGGGACGATCACGAGGAAAGCCTCGCAGCCGATGGCTCGACATCATTGAGGGCGACCTCCAAAAACACACAGTTGCCGTGGAGGATGCAGAGCAGCTAGCACAAGATCGCCAGCTTTGGAAAAATCTGGTGCATATGGTCAGCTCAACGCACAGGGACGGGATGCCCCGAACCTCGCTGGAGCATTTGTAGTAGTATGTGCAAATCTATCCTTTGTGACTTTGTGGTCAAATGCTACCTCTGTAGCATTTAGCCTACAAGTACGTTTGAATGTGCTTGCGAGTATAGGGGTGTTCACACGGCAACTTTTACTCCGGTGTAGCACCGGGGCTGCCCCCCATAGAGCATTCACACATACAAAGTTATACCGATGGAGCCCCTGAAAACAGCTTAAACCGAAGCAAATTTAACCCTACTCAGGAGGTGGTTTAAAAATTTACTCCGGAGTAAATGCTAGTTTGCGGGACAGCACTCATATAAAATGGGATGTGTGAATTCTACAGGGGTAGACTCGCTATGCGTAAGAAGGTTTGATTACATACGGGTATTGCATAACTTGCATCCTGGCTATTTTGCACTTCTTTCCCTTCTCTCTCATCCTTTTACAGTGTCTGATAGACCACAGCGTTGTATTTGTCTGGAGAAGTATAAGCCATGGTATTTCGATATGTCACAAGGCGGGGTACTGTATCGTATTGCACGGCCGCAGAAACTGCCATGTGAACGCAAGTGGGGCTGCAGCAGGGTTAACACGCTTCTCTTTAGTAAGCAGCATACGTGTGAACGCTCCACAAAATTTACACCGGTGTAAGATATATCGCAACAAAATACATCGGTGCAGCACCGATGCAAATGTGTGCCGTGTGAACACTCCTGATGCTTGGACGCATTTGCCAGTCTGAATATTTTACTCCACATTGGCAGTTCTACACGCTTCAGTAGTTTTTGATGAAATATGAAATTTACCAGAATATACTGGCCTCTGCGACTAAGGGGGGAAAAAATTTGTTACCACTCGGTAATCGGCAGCAGACAATCGGATGGTTTTACTAAGCACACCTCAAGGACATTGTGAGTTTGATTTTTTTTTTTCTTTTGTGACACATCTTAACAGCTGAAAACAGTGGTTTCCTTCTGTAAACCTCTCAGGACATTGAATCGATTGGAACGGAACTGCTCTCTTTGTCTTCGATGTTTCGCCTCTCATCCGAGTAGACTTCATCAGTTCGTGCATTAAGTCTCGGTTCGGACTGTACCAGCTTAAATTGGTGTGGCAAACCCAACAATTTAGACTCCCAAGTTGGAGGCACACCCCAACCATGAATGGGGTCAACGTACATCAACAGTTGGGTTTGTCGAAGTCCAATTGCGCCACTATTCTCTGCACGCCCCCCCCCCCCAAAAAAAAAAGATGGTCAGAGTTTTACTCTGACCAACTGATCAGGATGGAAAAATTCTCAGCTCATTCACTGGCCCTGTAAGAACAAATTTGAAATGAATCACAGTTTCTAATATAGTTCAAGGCACATACGCCCACGTGACTGATTGTGAAGGCCCCGGATAGATTTGATTGACAGACATGTCAGCACATACAAGCCATTTGATTGGCCATAACATCTGAAATCCATACACAGTACATTCGTGGAAAGACTGGAGCCTGGAGAAACGCTTTGAAATAAATAGAACAGACTATTGGCAATAAATTTATCCCATTATAATCAAATATATTAGAATTGACATTGTTTAGGTACGTGCTTCTGATGGCAATTAAGCAATCAAAGAAGCCATTGCTGCCCTAGACGGCTCACCACTGTTGAAAATCATGTCCTTCCGCTCAACAATTATGTACTATTTTATATCTACCACTTATAATTGCAATAAAATTGTTTAGCCGTGTAATGTGACAAAGTGTGAAAAGGTTCGACTATGAATTCTTGTGCAAGCCACTGTAAATCTGACATCAGGAAGCAAATGGTTGCATTCAAGTTTATGAAAAAGTTGTAAATGGTATCGAAGATACAAGATCCAAATGAATGCAATTATGTTAAATCAGCAAGTACTGAATATCGTATGCAAGCGTAGCACTGGATCTGTTGCAGTCCACGGAGGGTCTTTAAGCGCTAGTTGAATTGATCCAGAGGCAGATGGACTTGCAACTGCTGTGGAAAAATGCCATCCTAGAACATGCTGTCCTGTCCACCCATGTAATTTAACTTTATATGGTAGAAAATTTCAACCCGATAGTATCAACTGTGTCAGTTGGTGCCCAATAAAAACATGAATGACCTCAAACAGGTGGAGTGGAACTGTTTTGTCCCGTGCATCATTGGAGTTGTGCGCTGACTGTTCTCCTTCAAAGCTTTCAATCACGCTAATTCGCACTTCTGCATGAGATGGTTTTGCTTCTTGAAATGGGGACAAAAAAAGCAGATTTGAAGTACAAGGCACTTCACTACAATACGGACTTCAGCCCAGACCACTAGCGAGGGATCACTGTACTCATTTGCATTACGTATGAAAAAAAAAAAACTTGCCTCGTGTAGCAAATGTGTCATCATCCACTCCAAGGTCATGTGTAGGTAATGAAAGCAAACCAAATAATTGAATAAAGATTTTATTAAAATGTATAAATATGCAATTCTGTGATAATATATAAATGCAAACAAAAGCAACTGCAGTCATTGCGGTGACAAAAAAGGCTTCTTTCCAAAGTTGTTGTTGTTTTTTTTTTAACAGTACTTGCACTATAAAGCAAGAATTCTTGAAATTGACTAAGTGTTGTCAAGCTCCTGTGTGACCTCTGTGGGGGCTCATGAATCGGGAGTAGGGACGTTCATACCCTGTCTTTGCATATGTCTTACGATATCCAAAATGGAGTCCAACTCCAAGCGGAAAGCTTCCAGCTCTCTGACCTTATCCACTGCTAGGCACCTCCAATGATTGACTTGTGACTGCTGATCACATTCGGGCCACGAACCTCCAATGATCTGTCGGAAGAATTTGGAGACAGCGTTTTGTCTTGATTTGAACGACCTCAAAGCTGAAAAACAGTGTACTTTCTTTTTCTCGTGAAGCTATCCATTAAATAAGATTTAGAGAACAACAGCTCGCCTCATCGGATCACAAAGGCCACGTTCCAACACCAATTTGGACCATGATGATGTGCTTCATTTCATGTCTCATCCCAATTTACCTTGTTCAACTCTTTCTCTCTGTCTTGCTGTCTCAGCTCCATGGTGAGGAGCTTTGCCTCCAGGCTACAAAGGAGTTTCACTTCTGGACTCTGTGCTTCTTTGGCTTCCTTCAGTTCCTTTAACAGCCTGCTTAACTGAAAAAAAAAAAAGAAATTTAATAAAATACCTGAACCTTTCAAGGTTTTCCACGACATGGGCGACTAAATTTGGACAGATGAATACAACCTCATCATAAGAAGCCATGTTTCCTCCAACAGCAAATAAGACAACACCTCATTTCTGTTGAATTCATGACAAAGTGCCCAAATGTTTTTGTCAGCCATGGAATGCAACCATGTGCTCGCATGAATGAAGTGGTAGACAAAGTTAAATCAATCAAGCATATTTTGCACAGACGTGAAAAGTAAGCAAGTTCTTGCAACCATCCATCCCAGTACAAAAGCAAGCAACTGAATTATGTACTGTAAGACAGGAGAGTATACGACCAGAAAACTGTACAGTATAATTTGATACCAGTGACATTATGCTGCGCTCCGAGCTAAGAATTGTCATTGCATTGCAAGACAAAAAGGCTCTACAGACTTGTGTTGATCCTTCTGGCATGCATTAAATAGTTCAATTGAAAATATGCAGTCTTCTGGTAGATACTGTTAGCATTGCGAGCTATAAAAATAAAAGACTGGCAAAACCTCTCCGGAACTTTTCAACCAGAAAATTGTTATGGCACATGGCACTTTTAGATGGAAATGGTACTTGAAAAGAAAAAAAATGCTGGCTACAGGATGTGAACAAAAAAAAGCACAGGGAAATAAAAAAAAAAAAAAAATCTGATACTGTAAGAACTATCAATGTAACCTGAGCCTCCAAAGCTGCCTCTCGACTTTTGGATAGGGCAAGTGCTTCTTTGGCCCCATGCAGCTCTTTCAGCTGATCTTGCAAAAGCTTCACCATGATCTGCAGGAGGACGAAAGTGCAAAGAAGCATTTTTGATTCTTCTGAAAACGCAGGCGATTTGGTGTTCCCTTATTATTACCTCCCGAGCGCTCAGTTCATTGCTGAGTTGAGCAACCTTTGAAGAAGAGTGCTCCATGGCGTGAGTGGCACGCATGTGCTCCAATGCCTTGAACTTTTCTGCCTTCAGAGAAGAAATCTGCTCCAAAAAGTGATCCCTTTGCCTGAACACATAAATTCACATTAAGTCAGCCCCATTCCAGACAGTATTGCGGAGCTTGAAGGTTTTACACACACCTGCACAGCTCCTCCTTAGCTTGTACCACATCACATGTCAGTGCCTCCTTTTGTTGCTCATTGTGCAGCTCGAGCTGCTTTAGACGCTCCCGAAGAGCGTCATTCTCCATCAGCACCTCTGTGATGTGACTCCCTGTGCAGTGCAAGTACAGTATAGATAGAACAAAAGATGGGTTAAATAGTACAGCTCACATTGAAAACTCTATGCACATGATAACAGACATTCACCATTGTGCAACTCCAAGAACTACTTACTACTACGGTACATACTATTTTGCATTTAGTCATAGTTGTACCATGTATTGATAAGTTAGATTCAATTCAGTTGTACACGGCGATCGCAAAGTATTTGTCGGCACTAGTTTACATCGACGTATGGCCTTTTCAACGTTTCTCACATGCGCCGCTCTGACAGGTTCTCACACACATACCTGTAAAGACTGTGGGCTGGTAGGTTTTCTCACACTGAGCAGCGGGGAACATTTCTTCTTGTGTGGATAAGGCTGATTTGATCACGTTTAGTTGTCGTTTGGGCTCTTTGGTTTGAGAATCTTGTTGTAAGTTAGGGCCGCAGAGCATGTTCCTCCTCTCTTTCTGCAGTCTCTCGACAGTGCGGGTCAACTCCTGAACTGTTTGTGTTTTAAGAGCCAACTCTTGGTTGAGTCGGGCTATGCGGGCACCGTGTGCTTCCTCAGATTGTCGCTGGTGTCGGGTTGGGCTGTGCAGGGCCTGCAAGGAATACATGTACAACGTCTCACTTATAAGGCCGTGCCGATCATCCCAACCGTGATAATACAAGTATTTTAAGAATATACTGCAAAAAGAGTACAAAACCGTGTTGCGTGAACCAATGCGTTTGTCTTCATTAGGGTCATGGCTGAGTCGAATCTTATGCCATCTGACTTTGTGCGTGAGGCGGGGAAACCCTGAACTGGTCGGCAGCGGAACATAAATTACCTTTTCAAATACAACCGTGCACACTCACATTCAGACCTGTGGACAATTTAGTCTTGAGTTCAGTGAACACGCATGTTTTTGGAATAATGGAGGAAGGCCATGCAAGGAGGAGGGCCTGAGCTGAGAATCACACCCGAACCTCTAAACTACGAAGTGAAGCAGATGCGCAAACTCCAAATTAACGACGCTGCCCTTAATATAATCCCTCTCTCGGGAATGTTAAATCCCACTTTTCTGTGTTGTCACCTTATAATAATGGCCGAAGAGATATCCTGAAGGCAAAAAAATAGCCTGAAACACCTCCTAATGATGCTGCACACCTTGAGAATTATAAATGACACAATTTTCCGGAACTATTCATGATTAATCTGTCACATTATTTTCTACAAGGCTTGTAATGTTGACTTGTTGTATAATATGTAGCACTTACCTTGCGTTTGACTTGTTTCTTGAGAGTTTCGATCTGATCCTGAAGAATGGATTCCTTCAGCTCGTAGGCTTCTTGTACCTGCTGTAGCTCAACCTTCATTCTTTCAACCTGCGACATCCATGATTCAGTACCCGACGCTGAAATTGCTGCCCCCTCCTGTTTGTACTTCAGCTGCTGCTCCAACTCAGAGATCTGATGTTCGTACCGCAGCTACATGGTGAGACACAGACATACTCATCTTGACATGAACTTCAACTATATGAGTATATGTTAGATGCTTTGGGAGAATAGGTGGCATTGATGTAAACATCGGCTCAACTCAGCCCATTATGTTCAAAGCACGTTCAAAGCAGGAACGTGCTATTTGTACGAATAATTAATCGTAACGATCATGTACGTGTGTGTGTGTGTATACACACAGTATATATATATATATATATATATATATATATATATATATATATATAAGTATATAGTATATAGTATATATTTTGCACATTCTCTGCTTGTTCTGAGGATGAGTGGTACTATACAGGGTCGTTTTTTTCGGTTAAAAACGCCTTACTAGATATGGTCGTTTTTTTGGGGCTCAAAATTTCGCCAAAAACACCTTACTAAACATGGTCGTTTTTTCCAGCTAAAAACGACCTACTATACATGGACATTTTTTTCGGCTAAAAATGCCTTGCTATACATGGTCGTTTTTTTCGGCTAAAAATGCCTTACGATCTATACATGATTGTTTTTTCCAGCTCAAAACGCGTGACTATACATGGGCGTGTTTTTCGGCTAAAAACGACCTACTATATATGGAGGTTTTTTTCGGCCAAAAACACCTTATTATACATGGTCTGTTTTTTCGGCTAAAAACGCCTTACTGCAAATGGTCGTTTTTTTCGGCCAAAAACACCTTTTTATACATTGTCGGGTTTTTTTTGGCGAAAAACACCTTACTATATAAATGGTCGTTCTTTTCGGCTAAAAACGCCTGACTATACATGGTTGTTTTTTTTTTTTCAACTAAAAACGCCTAAAGGTATACATTGTCGTTTTTTTCAGCTAAAAATTTCAGCTAAAACTGCCTTACGAAACATAGGTTTTTTTGGGCTAAAAACGCCTTACTATACATCATCGTTTTTTTCCAGCTAAAAACAACCTACTATACATGGACATTTTTTTCGGCCAAAAACGCCTGACTATACATCGTCGTTTTTGTCGTCGAAAATTTTCAGCTTAAAACGTTTTACTATATACATGGTGGTTTTTTTCGGCCAAAAAAACCTTACTACACATGGTTGCTTTTTTTTCGACTAAAAACGCCTAACTATACATGGTTGTTTTTTTCGGCTAAAAACGAACTACTATACATTGACATTTTTTTGGGCTAAAAACGCCTTACGATACATAGTCGGTTTTTTTCAGTTGAAAATGCCTTACTATACAGTACATGGTTGTTTTTTTGAGCTAAAAACACCGAACTATACATGGTCTTTTTTTTTCCGGCTAAAAACGCCTGACTATACATGGTCATTTTTTTTCGGCTAAAAATGCCTTACTATACATCGTCGTTTTTTTGGGCTAAAAAAGCCATGGTCGTTTTTTTTCGGCGAAAAACGCCTGACTATACATGGTCGTTTTTTTCGGCCAAAAACGCCTTACTATACATCGTCGGTTGTTCCAGCTCAAAACAAACAACGATACATGGTCGTTTTTTTGGGCTAAAAACGCCTTTTTATTCATGGTCTTTTTTTCGTCAAAAAATTTCTGCTTAAAACGCCTGACTATACATGGTCGTTTTTTTCGGCCAAAAACGCCTTACTATACATGGTCGTTTTTTTCGCCTGAAAATGCCTTACTATACAAGGTCGTTTCTTTCGGCTAAAAACGCCTTACTATACATCGTCGGTTTTTCCAGCTCAAAACAACCTACTATACATGGACTTTTTTTTTTTTTTGTCAAAAAAATTCTGCTTAAAACACCTTACTATACATGGTCGTTTTTTTCGGCCAAAAACGCGTTACTATACATGGTCGTTTTTTTTTCGGCGAAAAACGCCTTACTATACATGGTCTTTTTTTTGGGCTAAAAACACCTTACTATTCATGGTCGTTTTTTTTCGGCGAAAAACGCCTTACTATACATGGTCTTTTTTTCGTCAAAAAATTTCGGCTTAAAACGCTTACTAAACATGGTCGTTTTTTTGGGCTAAAAACACCTTACGAAATATGGTTGTTTTTTTCAGCTAAAAACTCCTTCCTAGACATGGTTGTTTTTTTCGGCCAAAAACGCCTTACTATACATGGTCGTTTTTTTCGCCTGAAAATGCCTTACTATACATGGTCGTTTTTTTTTGGGCTAAAAACGCCTTACTATACAAGGTCGTTTCTTTCGGCTAAAAACGCCTTACTATATACATCGTCGGTTTTTCCAGCTCAAAACAACCTACTATACATGGTCGTTTTTTTTGGCTAAAAATGCCTTACTATACATGGTCGTTTTTTTGGGCTAAAAATGCCTTACTATTCATGGTCATTTTTTTTTCGGCGAAAAACGCCTTACTATACATGGTCTTTTTTTTTGGGCTAAAAACACCTTACTAAATGTGGTTGTTTTTTTCAGCTAAAAACGCCTTCCTAGACATGGTTGTTTTTTTCGGCTAAAAATGCCATACTATGCATGTTAGGTTTTTTTGGCTAAAATTTTCGGCTAAAAACGCCTTACTGTACATGGTCGTTTTTTTCGGCCAAAAACGCATTACTATACATAGTCGGGTTTTCCAGCTGAAAACAACCTACTATACATGGACATTTTTTTCGGCTAAAAATGCCTTACTATACATGGTTGTTTTTTTGGGCTAAAAACGCCTTACTATTCATGGTCTTTTTTTCGTCAAAAAATTTCGGCTTAAAACACCTTACTATACATGGTCGTTTTTTTTGGGCTAAAAACACCTTACGAAATATGGTTTTTTTCAGCTAAAAACGCCTTCCAAGACATGGTTGTTTTTTTCGGCTAAAAACGCCACACTATACATGGTCGTTTTTTTCAGCTGAAAATGCCTTACATGGTTGTTTACATGGTTGTTTTTTCCAGCTACAAACGACCTACTATACATGGACATTTTTTTCGGCCAAAAACGCCTTACTATACATGGTAGTTTTTTTCAGCTAAAAAAGTCGGACTATGCATGTTAGTTCTTTTTGGCTAAAAACGCCTTACTATATACAATGACATGAGAAAAAGCCTTACTATATTTGCAAACTCTGCAACCCAAAAGGCCTTTACATATCTGGTTCTTCAAATATGCTTGATATCCAAATTCTACATTTGAGGGCCAAGACCTGGATTCGAACCGGCATCTTCCCACTGTTAAGCTGACGCACTAACCAGTGGACCACAGTGGCACAGCTACATCAAGCTCATGAGGAACATCCCAAAAGGGCGTTTACAGACCTGGTCTTTCAAAATAAATAAATAAATACATTAAACTGCAAACTCAGCAGATGTTGGCCAAGACCTGGGTTTGAACACTGCACCTCCGCAATAGTAAGCCAACACAGTAACCAGTCAACCACAGTGGCACTGCTTTACTGAGA
>CAAKHF010008042.1:12213-41544 GCA_901007745.1 Hippocampus kuda
GAGTGTAACTTTTTCATTTGTAAATTTGTCTTTTGTTTGTTATGCAGATTTCAATAGTTGTACAGTATGATGTGTCCACATACGGGTCTGTGTGGAACTTTTTTTTTTTTTTGCGCAATTTATAAAATTTCATTTTTTTTTCTGCCTCACATTTATTTTGGGACGCAATTCCAATGTCGTCTACTGGTTTGCAGCACGCTACTTAGTTTGACGCAGTGGACATTTGCAAGGACAAGAAAAGCTCACATCAGATATGAACCCTTTCCGGGACAGCAGGAACTACAGTGGACATCTTATCATTTTGTCAGGTTACAAAGTGCATGAAAGGGTTAAGATGCTTCAAATTCCAAATCGTACAACCTCACGGCGATTCAACTTTAGAGTTTCCACTGTGCAGTCAATTTAATCCGCCGATGTATCCCCCCGCCCCCTCAAAAAAAAACAAAAAAACAATGACTCATTCTCTTCTTTCCGTGTTCCACAACTGCACTCGAATCGTACGTTGTCGCTGTCGTACGTCTTTCCCGGGCTCGGTATTGATTTCATGGTGCGTTTGGTGGCTTTCTGGAGCACAATGCGGTCTCATCTCATGACATTCTTAAAGTGGAACACACAAATATTCCTTAAGGCTTGTGTAATTTCATCATTCCTGCCTCACTTCACTGCTGGCTCGCAGTCAAAGTGAAGGGGAGCCATCGACAATGCCTTCCATCAGGACTCACTCGGTACGGCTCACGCTTGTTTAGCTGACAAGCACGAGTACGGCAAAGTGACAAGGGGGGGAAAGATGCACTGCCTTTTGCCGTTTTTGGAGGATAAACGCTTTCATTTTGATGGGTCATAATACTACAATCGAACAAAATATAGAATATGAAGAGAAGAAGTGCGTTTAATCCGTTCAGGGACAGCGGTTACTACAGCGGACAGCTTGTCAGGTTATGTTATTTGTGAATGAAAGGGTTAAAAGCTGATGATTTGAAAACATAAGGGATGGTCCATCATCAGTCGTTACCACAAAGGGCCAAAAGGTTCTACGGTTGCTGCTATTGTGACATAACTACTGTCGGCGTTGCAATGGATTGTGTTGAAGGGGAAATGAGATGAGCCCTTTTTTTCAGGGAATGCTCATGAATGCAAATTGCGATCGAATGGAAGAAAAAGAATTTGTGTTCCGCCAGGCAGTGTACCTGTACATTACAAGTTCTTATTTTCAACGATGGCAATACGGTTGATGAGTGTGCAATGCGTGCATTATACCGCAGAAAAGGAACATTATGTCATGAGGCATCGATTTGCGGAAAGAAGGCGGGACTTGCCGCTGAAGGGGATTTTGGCGGCGAGTAGCCTTGACAGGTGGCATAAACAGCGCCTCGCGCGTTTCGCTCAGACTGAAAGGTCGCGTATGAATTCTCAAGAAGGCGAATGTTTGCTCCGGTTTTAAATGACACCCTAACCTCTTACGACATGAGATGATTTCACATTTGTGTCATGCGCTCAGGAAGAACAAACAATGACATTTTGTGTAACTATTGATGTCAAAATGATACCAACAGTTATTAGGGATGTTTGATTCCACTTATTTATTTATTTATATATGTGTTTTTGCAATTTTTTTTAATATAATCCCGAGTACAGATACCCACAGCTACTTTGGGACATAAAAATTTCTTTGAAAGATATGATGCAATATTGTGAAGAAAGACCTCTTTAGGACGCAGATGATGATTCGCCGATGTGTCAGACTGCCGCAATTATCGCGCCAAATAACACTGAGGAAAACCTTTTTCTTTATTATTTTTTTAATTGATGATTTATTTATTTTTTTCTGCCTTTTGTAGTGGCTGGTACACTCCACAAGTATATGATACCTTAAAATAAGGCCAGTTTCGGCTTGATACCGATACCTAAAATCGGTACTCGTCCATCCCTAAAAAAAAATAATAATAATAATAAAAAAAAAATCTAATTTGCATTTGTTTGCATGGTTTCACGTGGCATGTTGGTGCTACTGTGCTTTCTCTATGAGTGTCTGGAAAAAATATATATTCTAGTCTGAATGCATGTTAATTATGTACAGGACATCTATTCAAAACAAGGGAAAATTATTGCATTTAAGAATACACACCCGTCATTTGTGCGGTGTTACTCGATGCTCTTTCGCATGTACTGGATGCCACGTGTCGATGTGATGTGACAATGTCTGAATCTCCTTTTGTGTGACCTTTGAGAAATCCCCTCCCCATCCCCCTCGAGCCAGAGCCTCCTATAGGCTTCCCAATCTGGACATGTGGACATTATATGTGCCTGGCATGTAATATAATCTGACTGCAATTCTCAGTCTCCTCTCAACACAATGATCTTGTAAAGGTGACAGTCTATTCTCCGCAATGAGAAATGTATTGCTCTTGATCTGCATTCTTCCCCTTGCCTTCCAACAGGAAGAGATTCTCTCTGTAGCTCCGCTTCAAGCTCTTGCATCTGTTTTTATCCCTTCCTCATTTCCTCTGCAGCAGATAAAGAAGTTGAGGACTACTATTCTCGTAAGCGACACCTGCCTGACCTGGCGGCGCGAGGCACTCTTCCCTTGCACGTTCTCAAAATCACTCAAGACCAGGTGGGTCAACAGGTGCTGGTGTGCTTCTGAAAGACAAATGATCAGTCTTGTATTTGAGTCTTGAAAATCATTCTGGCTTAACCGTCGGTTGTCATTCCTTCTCTGCAATTTTTGTTGATATCATTGGTGCTGGTAGGGCTGTCAAGCAGCTTCCAAATCGGAGACACTTCGTCTGTCGAGTTACCCCACAAAGTAAATACAAACCACGTCAGGTTGTACTGATCAGAACACGGCTGGGTCGGAATCAGTCCATCCATCCATCCATCTTCTACCGCTTATCCGGGGCCGGGTCGCGGGGGGCAGCGGCTTTAGCAGGGAAGCTCATACTTCCCTCTCCCTAGCCACTTCTTCCAGGTCTCCCCGGGGGATCCCGAGGCGTTCCCAGGCCAGCTGGGTGACATAGTCTCTCCAGCGTGTCCTGGGTCTTCCTCGGGGTCTCCTCCCGGTGGGACATGCCCGGAACACCTCAGCAGGGAGGCGTTCAGGAGGCATCCGAATCAGATGCCCAAGCCACTTCATCTGGCTTCTCTCGATGTGGAGAATCAGTCCCTCTTCTATATATACAGTAACACCCTATGGTGACATCATCAGTAGGTGAATGTGGAGTGAACGATAGTCAACCCTAGAAAAATCGCCACACAGTAATAAAGGAAGACAGGACCTAACATCCATCCATCCATTTTCTGATCCGCTTATCCTCACAAGGGTCGGAACTGTCTTTGGGCGGTAGGCGGGGGATACCCTGAACTGGCTGCCAGCCAATCAGAAGGAGACGTAACAATTTCCTTTTTTTCTGCTCTGCCCCACCCTTATTCTGTTCTCCAGCATCGGGAACAACAGCAGCTTCAAAGTCAGGTTCCACAGTCTTCCATCATGCAGGCAACTTCCCAGTCACAGTCCTCCCAACAGCAGTCCCAGCAAAGGCAGAGACCCCGCCGCGTCCAGAGAGCCATGTCCCAGGATCGGGTCCTGTCCCCACAGAGCGCCCCACAGCAGGATTACAACACGTCGTCTAATGGTATGTCCCCTTACGGAGGCCGAATCCTCTCGGACGAACAGCTGCTATCTGCCGAACGGCTTCGATCCCAGGAACGCCTACTTCCACAGGACCGCTATACTTCCCAAGACCGCCTGTACACCAAAGACCGCATGTACTCCAAGGACCGACTTCTCTCACAGGATCACCTCTACTCAAAAGACCGCCACTACTCTCAAGAACGACTCTACTCACAAGATCGCCTGTACTCACAAGACCGCCTTCTATCCCAGGATCCTTTGCTCTCGCCGGACAAGCTGATGATGTCGCTGAAGCGTGGCATGGTCAGTAGTATTTCCGGCGGGTTTTATGGGAGCGACAAGTCCATGTCGCGTGCCATCTCACACACGGACGTCTTCATACCCACCACGCCTCTTATGGATCGCTACAAGATGACCAAAATGCACTCCCATCCCAGTGCCTCGAACAACGCCGGTGGCGGAGTCAGCGCTGGAACTCCCGGAGCGGTAGCAGCCCCACACTCCAACACTTTAGCAATGAACCAGACTGTATCCAAGCGGCAGGCGTTTGCCGCCAGACGGACTCACACCGTGGAGCAGCTCCACTACGCCCCGCAGCATCACCAGCAACAACAACAACAACAACATCCACAGCACTACCGCACAGGAAGCAAGACTGAGGTGACAGTGTAAAAACGGCAACCAAGGAGTGCCTGAACTGCACAGACAAACAAAACAAACAAAACAGCATTGTGTCATTGGCCTTGGTAGGCCGATGTGCTCACTATTCAGAGTAGGACAGTAGTGATTTCATTTTATTTTGACCCATGTCCCAGGACCAAGAACATCCACTAGCTTAAAGTGAGAGACCGGTAAAATGAGCTACACTGTACACGACATTCAGATTATTTTAATTTGGGAGGTGAAAAAATGGTCACTTTCATAGGACAACTATCGTTCCCTTCTCGCTTCATTCTCTTATTCATGGCCTCGGCCTCATTCAAAGTCTTTTGAAGTCTTGACTGACCCCCACCCCCCCAACCGCCCGCCCCCAACCCCACCCCCTCCTTTGTCCAGCCAATCGACTCGATCTATTCATGAGCTTTTCTGGCAAATTTGAAAGGGCTTTGCGCAGAGAAACCCGCGGTCCAAATTTCTCCTTGATTTCTGATGTGCAACACAGATGAAGAGCTTGGATGAACCTGTAATAAATAACGTTTATAAATATATAAATAAATTGATTGAAAAAAAAAACAAAAAACATTTGTGCACTCTGTCCTACTCATAACTATAAAGCATCTCGAAGCGAGAAACTGAAATGGGTGTTTGTTGCACTCTGGTGCTTCTAACAGATGTTCCATTTCGAAAAACGTTCAGTGGTTATGTGGGTTACAAAGCACAATTATTAAAAGGGGGTGGGGGGTAATTATATTGTTTCAGAGTTTTTAGTGATGGCTTGCATTTTTGTTTTTTTTGCAAGCAAACCATGACAATGATATATCAATATTTTTTGGTTTCTTTTGCTTCAAGTAGATGATTGTAAATACGCTATAGTAGAAACATTATCCTGGACAGATCTGAACTGAATGGACTTCGTATTAGACTGTCTGTTGGAAATAGATTCTTTCAAAGAACAACGACAAATTATCACTGTTTCGTGCGTTGAGATTAGAAACCCACTTAACCGAGTATCTGACAGGAAAAAAACTGCTATACTGTGTGTGTGTCTTTACAAATCTGTTTGTAGGGAGAAAAGGAACAACAGTGTGAAGATTAAAAAAATAAATAAAACAAAATAAAATAAAAAAAATGTATACCACTGTTCATACTTGGATGTGTACCGTGTTCCATTGACATCACTGAAGTTGAACATTATGGTTATAAATGCTTGTAGGGACAAATAAACATTCATATTTTTCTAAACATTCAATATTGGGGACTGTCTGCGTCGTGT
This sequence comes from Hippocampus kuda, assembly GCA_901007745.1. Taxonomy (NCBI): domain Eukaryota; kingdom Metazoa; phylum Chordata; class Actinopteri; order Syngnathiformes; family Syngnathidae; genus Hippocampus; species Hippocampus kuda. Next base: position 17,778 of record CAAKHF010008042.1, read on the forward strand.
GTTTTTATTCGCCCCGCGTTACACTCGAGGATGACACATTGTGGGGTGCAAACATTATTGGGGTGGGTGTTAGATGTACGTTCATACTTGTGGAATGTGAAATTCAGTCACATCTTTCTTGAGTCACGTTTTATTGGCATGTCTAGTGACAATAGGCCAAGCTGAGTTTTTAAAAATATATCTCTATCGATGCAAAATAAATACTGAATCGACTACTAAAAATTTTTTTAAAAGAAATGAATGACTTAAGGCTATTATTATTATTATTTTTTTTTTTTTTACAATATATAGTCTTCAACCATAACCAAAGCTTCCTGTTCTTGGCCTTTCCTAGTGGAATGAAAATGTCACGCCTCAACATTGAACTGGGACTTGTGCCCTCCCTTTTCTTTACTTTTTCAGTCCCCCTCCCTTTCGGTGACTATGGATGAGCCTATTAAATTGTTTTAGTTGAAATGAGAAGCACAGACAGAAGTCATAAGTCTCTATAATTCAACTGAACTTTAACATCCGGCGTACATAAGAACAAGACTAGTTATATTGCATATACTGTAATGCACGACATTTGGCATTTCAGCTGCATGGGTGAATAAATTGCTCAGAACCTGAACTGAAGAAAAGTAAAATACAAACACTAGAGGATTTAAGTGCAAGTAAGAAATAAGAAATGTCATGTATTCGCTACAGTGCTTCTTTATGAGATACAGTACACACTATATCACTCTGGGGAGAGTGACAGCTAGGGACTTGAAATATTAGCACAGCGAGGGTGTCCGAAGGCGAGTTCTGGGGGGGCAGAAACCTCCCATACTTTAGTGTCGGACATAAATTGAACTTTTACTTTGTATTTAAGACTAGAAGTATGTTTCAATTTGACTTAAAAAAACTTTCCATAAAACAACGAGTGACAACGTGGGATAAAACATTTTGAGCAGATGATATAATTAAAAAAAAAATAAAAATAAAAAAATAAAAAGTGAGTATAATTAGCGCTTGCAAGTCATGATAGAAATACTGGTGACGACAACTGAACTGAATGTACTTTCAATATCAGGCAACCATATCATGCTTTGCTGACAATGCCCAAACAGTTGTTTTCCATTCTCACAACATGACATGAACACGAATAGCAACTACGCGGCTCATGAGAATCTGATCTGCAATGGGAGCAATTATTACGGATAGAACACACACACACACACACTCTGCATATACAATGACCATCGACAATAAAATGACTGTGCAATCGAATGATACGTAATACAAGATAAGGTCCATTGTGTAGCAAGCACCCCCCCTCCCCCCAAATACAAATTCAATGTTGATGACTCTCCCTCACACAAAGCGATTGAGGGCCTTACACGGACGAACAAGCTGCAATGGATAAACTGGCTTCTCAGAAATGTTACTGGACCGTCATATTTTTCATTGCACCGCAAAAACATGTCATGATTGTCAAAGGCCGATCACACATTATATGCACACCCATATCGATTGATACATACAGTACATTGATAGATAGAGATAGATCGGGGGAATGTCATTGTTACATTTGGATTTTTTGACTCTCTTTGGTGTCTAAAGGAGTCAACAGAAGACACATTTGAAACACATCTCAGTAAAATGCAGTTCACTGCAAACTAGAACTAATAAACAGTGTTAAGTGAACTCTCCGTTTTTCTGGATCAGTCTATACTTGAACATGAAAAGATTATGCATACATGTACAACATACTGGAACAGTGATAGCTGTGGAAATACAGTTTTGTGTTTCTAGCACGTTTGGTAGCATATTAACATTCCATGAAATTTTTGCTCCAAGAAAAAAAAAAAAAGGGTGAAAGTGACATACTTCAAATGTGAAATCGATCCATGAAATTTAGGCACTAGATGACTGAACAACATGTGAGGCGATCCCGTTCACTATTTATTTGGAGCTTTGATTTTGTGTGAGTTTAGCAAGAATGAGAGTTCACTTATTGAACAGCATGCTAATATTTAACCATATTTAGCATCTAGCCAGCAGGGAGGAACAGACTCACCCGAGAACATTTTCCAAACTGTTGAGTTGACTTGGAGCGCTGCAGCTGTCATATCCAAGATTTGAGGTCTCACTAGAACATAAACCAAGTGGACAGTGAGGAGCACGGCCTTTTTCAGTCAATAAATCAAACCATCTGCTGTCATGTTTTCTGATGCAAATCAGCACTTGATCTCTTTTTTTTTTTTTTTTTTTGCGGCAGTTTGAATGAGACAACCTGAAAAACAGCCAAATGATTTTAATACCTACTTCATGGCATTATTTTTCTTTTGAACAGTGATTTCCTCCCTGCACAGTGTCTTGCTATTGTGATAGCTTGCATTGCAGTTGACTTGGTGAGCAGGATTTCCTTGTTGCACACATGCTGCCCATTTGCCAATCAGCTTGTTTTGTGGGTGGAGCCGTGGAGGGAAAGGAGAGAGAATTTCATACCTCATGAAGGTATTATTTGAAAAAATAAAATAAAAGATTTGTCCAAAAATTTTAACTGATACTAAACTTCAACAAATTTCTTGAGACTTTGGAATTGCCATATCATTCTTTGTTTCGGTTCCTGTGATGTTAAAAAAAGAAAAAGTGATCATGCCAGAAAGCACAGAAATTTAACGAACGAGTTGTCATAGTAAAACTCTCAATCGTAAATATTTGCGTCAATGAATATGTCAACAAAAAGTTGGTCAGTCCATAGAGGTGGGTATTATTATTATTATTATTATTATGTTTTTTTTGGTTTTTTTCAACTTATTGATCATTCTAAAGTGTTGAAAACGGTTTGCGTTCCTTGATTCTTTGCTGTAGACGCTATAATATGTTGACAAACCAACTCATTGTGACATAGAAATGGAAACTTAACACTGCAAAGACAAAAACTAATCATCAAAAAAAAAAATAGAACTGTGAACGTCCTTTGGGAAAATTGTTCATAAAACACTTTTGGAATGACAGTGGGGGCCTTCCTACTTTCGTTGGGCATTCTTATCCACATCACAAATATCTTCAGTTTCTATGAGCTACTTCAGAAAACTGGTTGGGCTAACATGTGACAATTTGTTGAGCCAAAGATTGTCACAATTTAATAGAGGCACTTTAGAATAAATTTAGACCAACATAACATGAGCAACTGATCATGTCGAAGCAGCAGAGAAATAATCATTTGCATGTGCAACTTGGACCACGAAATGAGCAACTGCGTTTTTTTGACGTGTCCGAGCAGTTTTTAAGAAATCCAATTTTGATCAAAGAAATGGACCAAAGCAACTGAGAAACACTGTAAGGGCTCCCTTTTCATGTTGTGCAGGGGCAGGTATGACAGGGTTCGAGTGTTTTTGCAGATACGCTCCATTTGGCGAAGATAAAAACGGTCTCCTGCACCGTTGTGGGTGTGAACACAGCTGGCATTATTTGCTAGCAATCAAAGAAGAAACTGATTCGTTGGAGTCCAGGCACTTGGTTGGAGCAGGCAAATTATGTTTTGAAGGAACTGACAGCAGACCGCCATGGACAAAGTTGGCCAGGGAGATCACAGATGACGGACAATGAAAGTTTCATTTTGGATGCCCCCACTGAGTTGCAGCAAGGCTGCACTGCTCTTTGGGCCATCGTTATCCAACATATTCGATAGTAAATTCACAACTCATTCTATGAAATGAGTTCATGATGCAGTGGTTGATATTATTGGCTATCTCACTGATTTTCATTTCCATAATGTCATCAATCACCGATGGGTTTATTCTTTTGTAGACCAATAAATAAATCCATCCATGCATCCATTTTCTTATCCGCTTATCCTCACAAGGGTTGCAGGGGTTGCTGGAGCCTATCCCAGCTGTCTTCGGGCAGTAGGCGGGGGACACCCTGAACCGGTTGCCAGTCAATCGCAGGGCATGCAAGTTTTTGGAATGTGGGAGGAAACTGGAGTACCCAGAGAAAACCCACGCAGGCCCGGGTAGAACATGCAAACTCCACACAGGAAGGCCGGAGCCAGGATCGAACCCACGACCTCTGCACTGTGAGGTCGAAGCTCAAACCACTGGACCACCGGGCTGCCCCAATAAATCAATAAATACATAAATAAAAAATTGGGCATATACCCGTAATGTCCTATGGGTGCCATACAAGTGGGTACCGGTAATTTATTCATAGCTGTCCTCATGACTGGTTTAACATGTGGAGGCCAGTAGTTGCTGCTTCCACGAAAACAGCAGGACCAACAGAGTGAGGTCACCTGTGCAACAGACACAACAAGCACAAACTTTATTGCACTTTCTTTCGACACATTTTGATTCCTGAGTTCATATGGCATCTTCATGCATTTAACATTCAAATGCACGAAGATGTCAAAACTCCAAGATAAAAATAATTGCAACAGCCAAACATAAAAACCTCCAATGAATGTCAGCTTGAATGTGGACCAAAAGATAATCAGTGCCATTATGAGGCACGGGAATCTGCCAACAGACCAGTAAGTGCTTTCGCCGTCAAACTAGTTTCTGCCGGAGTGCCTAAAAAGTACTCCGAATCCACCGTTGACTTCCACTTTATCTCCCCACGTGCAGCCCCCACAACCGAGCTATTCGTGATAATCCACTGATTGTAGACCGCTAACAGACATTTGTTTTACGACAGATGCCAGATTCGGATAAACATTTAATTAGCAACTCATCAGCTCTGTCAAAGCTAATTACCTCCGGCACCAGTCGCAGCCAAAAGCAGCTCCTTGCGCTGCTGGTCTGCACAGCGGTACTGCAGTCGCTAGACTAGCGAAACGCCAGGCTGGGTGTATTGTCCTCAAATATTGTGGCCTAATCCACCCCTTGTCACCGTCAACTCTCCTGGGTGGGAGCAGTGAGGAGAATGACTTAGCGTTCCAAACTGAGGCAAGATTGTGCCATTTATCAACACTTTCCACGCGCTATTATGAAAACCACTGCATGCAGAGCGTGAACTGCCCTTGCTGAATGTGGTGTGGGGTTTGGGAAGTGTGTTGGACACCTCACCAGTGGTTTCTCAGAGAAGGAGGAATTAATCTCTAAATCTTCCCCGTGTTCTGCGTTTCAAGTTATCGAGCGCTACAAATTTCAAATGGAAAATGGGCTCTCGTTTTTGTAGCGCTTTTTTTACCTACAAGGTACTGAAGCTCTTTTAACAATGTTTGTTTCCTCATTCAACGACTGATAAGGCAGCTTCAGGAACAAGCAGAGGTTCGATACCTTGGTCAAGGACTCGTCGGCAGGGTCACAAGGGCTGAGGGTCAAACCTACAACCTTCGCGTTGGGAGACAACCACTCTCAAACTTGAGCTATGCTCCCCCCCTCCCCCCATCCATAATTGCATAACTCATTCAAAATTGACAGTTTTTCACGTTTTTTAAAGAATCCCGGCATTCAATCCATTTTTTTTCACATAGCAGGATGAAGAAGGGTCTGAAAATGGCCGGCACTGAATTAGTTAACATTTTAAAACTAGTCATCCAAAGGCATCCAGTGGTTGCCGCGTCGACCTCACAGTGCAGAGGTATCAATTCCAGCTCCGGCCTCCCTGTGTGGGGTTTGCATGTTCTACCCAGGGCCTGCGTGGGTTTTCTCCGGGTACTCCGGTTTCCTCCCACATTCCAAAAACATGCATGGCAGGCTGATTGAACACTTCAAATTGCCCCTGGGTGTGAGTGTGAGCGCGGATGGTTGTTCATCTAAATGTGCCCTGCAATTAGCTGGCAACCGGTTCAGGGTATCCCTTGCCTACTGCCCGAAGACGACTGGGGTAGGCTCCAGCACCCCCCGCGACCCTTGTGAGGATCAGCGGATCGCAAAACGGAAGGATAATCATCCAAAATCATACACTCAACAGTTTGCTCCAGCATGGCAGTCAGTGTTGATCTCAGCCAGGAAGTGTCAGATGCTCGGGACATTCTCAGCAGAGGTGCTGTCACGTTGAAGCAGCCATGATTTATCCAGCCACAACACTTGCCTCTTCTCGTGCACTGAACGACGGAAACGCCGTAGGAGTTCTGGCAGTAAGAACCCGTGGTGGCGTGCCCCTCACATTTCGATTGTCTTGCTTGCTTTCTTCGGCGAGGGGACGACGTCAGACTCTTCCAATGAAAGCTCTGCTGTTTGGCCTTCCCGGCGTACTCCAAGATTCATTACTCACCACCAGTGATGAGTCATTCACTCACTCTGCTCATTGCTTGACGACCTAACAGACGAGATTCATATAAAAGCATGAAGAAAAAAAAAAACTTCCCTGGCTGCAGACAGCTGAGGTCGAATTGATATCCTCCACGGTATGAAAATGAAAATGTTGAGTCAAGTTGAACATGTACGTGTGGATACTGAATCAGTACGATCATCCTCATGTAGACATCAGAATTTGGTGAGGGCGCATTCTAAACAGCAATGTCTCTCCAAAGGATTCACATTATTAGCTTCACTGGACCGACCAGTAACCAAGCAACCACCAGATGTCTCACACGTATACGGATGCTGAAGATGCCCCCACCGCCCACACACTCGTCAGAGATGACCATGCATCAGCGGCGGGAGGCGATGCCTCACCAGATGTAAAAGCCAGTATTTTCCTTCTTTCCAATACTGCTTGCAGGGTTCAGAATCAAGTGCATCAAAAACATGAAGTGAGGTGACAAAATGTGTCAAATTTGCAAAATTGGTATATTATGTGTGTGTGTGTGTGTGTGTGTGGCCGAGTGGTTAGCGTGTCAACCTCACAGTGTAGAGGTCGTGGGTTCGTCGATTCCCAACTCTGGCCTTCCTGTGTGGAGTTTGCATGTCGTCCCTGTGCCTGCGTGGGTTTTCTCCGGGTACTCGGGTTTCCTCCCACATTCCAAAAACATGCATGGCAGGCTGATTAAACACTCTAAATTGTCCCTTGGTGTGATTGTAAGTGCAAATGGTTGTTCGTCTCTGTGTGCCCTGCGATTGGCTGGCAACCAGTTCTGGGTGTCCCCTGCCTACTGCCCATAGACAGCTGGGATAGGCTCCACTACACCCCACAACCATTGTGAGAAGAGAATAAGATAATGGCTGGGTTGGATGGATATATTGATTTTGTAAATCAATATATATCAATATCATCGGCCACAGAGCATAATTGCCCAAGTCTTTTTTTCAATATTTTTGGAAGACAAGAGTTACCATAATTTGACAAGACCATCTTCCGCGTCCTTTTTGTTCAATGACTCGACTCAGATGTTGCCATTGTTTGTTATCATTTAGAGTTTGCCAAACACTGCCCATCTGGTGATGATGAGTCTCTGAGTGTCTTGGTGGTTTTGGTTCTCACTGGTGTGGGCATGGGTGATCAATTTGTCATATTGTAAATAATTGATCCCCCCCACCCCCCCTCTCTTTCTCAGATCTGGCATCTGCGCCTCTTTAAGTGCGTAAGATCAAAGCCCGTAAAGAAGAATTGTAGACGCAACACATTAACTCTGTGGACAGCAACATCCATTTCAACGAGGAAGGCCGTGTCATCTTTGTGCTGCAAGCGTAGGCAGCCGCAGGGAAGCATGAAAGCTCCCGTCAAACAGCACTTTGGCTGCACGTGTGGATTGGGTGAATGTTTTTTTTTTTTTTTTTTACCTTATTTCCTTAATCACCTTTGAAGCAATTACTTGCAGGCAGTGGTCTCGTTGTTTTGTTGGCTCGTTTTTTTGTTTGTTTTTTTTCCACACCAAGCAACCATTTTGCTTCACTGTAGGACATTGCAGATGTGCATCACAATAATTGTCTACCGTCTTAATGACTGAATGCATCCTAACTTGGCAGGCACGGCTCCAGGTTTTGTCCGGAACGGACAGACGTATGGACCGTTCCGTCCCAGGGACAGAATGCTCATCTCTACCATCAACCCCAAACAAAAACTTTTCGTCATTGTTTTTTAGTTCAAGTCAGCGGTACTGAAGTCAATCAATTTCTGCCATGTGGACATCTTCCTATCATTTAAAAACATGATGAAAAGGTCTGTTCTACTCACATTTGGAAGGTCAACCATATAATGCCACTTGAATCTGTGTTACGGTTGTTCTAACTTAAATTCTCACCCATGTATCATCCGTTCCACCCCCTTCACACCTACTTGTCTCTGAGTGCATTATTAAAGGCTCTCTAAATGATGGATGAAAAAAGAAATTGAAAAATGTGCCAGTATCTACCGTAAAGGGATCTATCTTGCATGAGCTGCTTTACAGATTGCCTTTTCTTTAATTGTAATCTAGGAGGGAATGACTGAACGGCAAGAGTGGCGTAGTGTCTGTTTGATCTCAGAGGAGGTTCAGTTGGGATATTACCCTGGTAGGTGGTGAATGATGGGGAATTAAACTGTACTAAATCACATCCGGCGGCCCGGTGATCGACTTTTTAGCGCATCGGCCTCACAGTGCAGAGGTGCAGAGTTCGATTCCGCCTTCGGACTTCCTGTGTGGAGTTCTCATGTTCTCCCCCCGTGCCTGTGTGGGTTTTCTCTGGGTATTCCGGTTTCCATCCACATCCCTAAAACATGAGTGTCAGGTTAATGGAACACTCGAAATTGTCCCTCGGTGTGAGCGCAAATGGTTGTTCATCAATGTGTGGACTGTGATTAGCCGGCGACCAGTTCAGGGAACCTCAAGCTCATGACGAGTGATGGAAACCAAAGACAAGTAAAAGAGAAAGTATTTGTAACTGTGACTTGGGGAAGCCCATTTGAAGTGAGCTGAATTTCAACGAATGTGCTGAAGATGGAAAATAAACTCAGAAGAACTGCATCATTTCAGTTTAGCATACCGCCGCGGGTCTTATCTATTTATTGATCCTTTGCAATGCGGTAGATCCATGAAAAGCTATCCGAGAGACGTCATAAAATGCTCAATGTTTTTTTTCTCTCTCTCTCTTCAAAATAAAAGAAAATACAATCGGCATACGGAATCATCAGTTCAAATGTGAGCCGATCCTTGACCCTGTTGTACCATCACACAACCTTCACATGAACGTTCCTGGAATCCTGCTTAGATCTGCAATAGCAAAGCAACTCCGGCCAGGGTCCACTTGGAGGACTTTTCTTTGGTCTTCAGGTTAAAGGTCCACACATATGTCGGCCCCCTTTGACGGGTCTTGTAAACCGGACACTGGTATATGTTCCTGTTGTCCTGTTTGTCCACTGGGATGGCCCTGATGAAGATGACCGGCATGGTAGGCGTGAGCTCTTTCAGTCGGGCGTCCACAATCAAGCCGGTCTGACAGAGAAAGATGGGGGGGGGGGGGAACAATCCAGTGAAGCACAGATTGACATCTGTCAAAGAACTAAGAAGTCATTAAAAACTCATTCACTCCCAAAGACGTTTTTAAACGTCTTTTCAGACTTGTTCTAGAATTGGCTGGTACTGAATGAGTTTAAAGTGCAGTGAAAGCTCGTTATTATTTATTTTTTCTTTTTTTTTTTTTTGCTGTCACTGAGTTTGCATTTAAATGTTGGACTAATCCTGGTTGACGCGAGCCATGTGGGTCACTCACAGCACACGACGTTGTCATAATCTTGAAGTCTGTTTGAAAGTCAGCGGCGTTTGAGACAAAGTCAAAATGCCCTGCCTCTCCAAAAAAAAAAACACACTCGCTGAACATACTGAAACAGGGAGGTCTGTCTCGCTAATTAATCCTCCTACATTTAGTGCCTGACAAACTGAAGTTTCACCATGCATGCATAGAGGATTGCAGGGCTGTGTGTAAATCCTGATGACTTTGGGAAAGTCGGAGGACAAAAGGCTTAATTGAATCTGCAAATGATGTCAAACTTGAAGGAAGCATCAAACACCAGTAACTTCCTGTGGGGTAAATAGTAAATACTGTCAAATGAAAGAAATCTCCAAGGAGGAATTCTGTGTCCCATGAATAGGCCGGACATGACCGACATTTTCTCCTCCGGTTTCTTGTGGTAGGGATCTGAAAAATATCCATCAAAGCAAAAAAGGCAATTTGGACAAGACGCATGCAACTTGCAAATTTACGTACCTCGTCGGCTGAAAAAGAGGCGGAATGAAAAAGCACTGCTGCTATTTTTATTGATTTATTTTGCATCCACTACACTGAAAAATGGGTGTGTTGAACTTTAGTCATTATATAAAATAAAATCATCGGGCGTCAGATGTTTTTTTTTTTTTTTTTGGGGGGGGTGCTGTGCGCCATTGTGCATCGAGGACCTGAAATGTATCGTATTTTTTTTGCCAGTGTCTTGAGGTGGTCCTCCATGATGCCAAAGTACACGGCCAATCTGCACTGTTCTCTCAAGTTCTCATAAGGTGATCTTGAAATTAAGAAATACAGAAATAAATCAATAAATAAATGTCCTTTCAATGATATTGAATCCATAATGTCTCAGAATGGTCCATGTTAAGATCAACAAATAATACGGACGCATTGAACGTGAGACAAATAAGAGCAATGCAGTCTGGGTTGGCCCCCTTTTTCTTGTCTCGACTGCAAAAAAAACCCCCACAAAAACACACACTGTAACTCTCTGGTGTGTCAAGGAGGATTTCAAATCAAAGTCACTTCGAGCATATCAAATTCAGCGTCTCGCTTTCTTTTATGGATGATACCCCTTTGAATCAGAGGTGAACATTATAAATACAGATGAGTGGTCTTATCATAAATCTTTGACATTTATTGCGACACATCTCGATCTTGTCGCAGAACTGCTTAAGTCTCCTATTCACACTATTCCCCCCAGACACCGGCACAAGACCGGCCTTTGGAGATGTGAGGAGGGCGGAAGGGGGCGCGGGAGTGGATGAGTCTGCGGGGAGAAGCTACCACCAAGTCATCTTAACTGAGAGTCTATTTGCCCTGCGTCTCTAACTTTAATGAAGAAAAAAAAAAAAAAACGGAACCACTCAACGAAGGGGAGCTCTAAGTGTTCGAGTGCTCACTCTGCACATTCCCCAATTAACAAGTCTACGGGGGGATGCGACTTGAAAGCTTGGCAACATATTCTGCGTCGAGGTAGCATGCTTGGGATGGAGAAGAGAAGCGGAATGATGCGCAAGTGGGATGCCAAGTCCCAAAAAAAAAAAAAAAGCCACAAATGGAATGCAGAATCCCTGAAGGGAAGACATCTCCAACTGTATTTATTTACTGAGTACGTTTTAAGGTGCATCGAAAGGTGAATTCACCCCCCACCCGTTTCCATGAGCTAGTCAGTCTTGCATCTTTGGTTAGAGTTTGGGTGTTAACCCTTTCAGGGACAGCGGTTACTAGAGTTAATGAAGTAATAATTATGTTTTGTAGTTCTGGTGGGCGAGTGGTTAGCGCATCAAAGTCACAGTGCAGAGGTGCAGGGTTCGATTCCGTCTCCGGCCTCCCTGTGTGGAGTTTGCATGTTCTCCCCGTGCCTGCGTGGGTTTTCTTCGGGTATTCCGGTTTCCTCCCACATTCCGAAAACATGCATGGCCGGCTAACGGAACACTTTAAATTGTCCCGAGGTGTGATTGTGAGACCAAATGTGTGCTGGATGGTTGTTCGTCTCGGTGTGCTCTGCCATTGGCTGCCAACCGGTTCAAGGTGTCCCCCGCCTACTGCCCAAAGACACCTGGGAGAGGCTCCAGCACCACACCCGCGGCCCTTGTGAGTCTGAAGCTGATCGGAAAATGGATGAAGTTATCTTACATTTCGATACTAATAATGATGAACTGTTTATGCTTTCAATGAAGAATGCTTAATCTTCATATCACAGACGTGCATCAACCACTACAATGGACTCTTATGTGTGTTGCCATCCACTGCCATGATAATTTGGTTTTTTCATGCCTCAAGACTAATTACAAAAAAAAAAATCCTGATGTGGGTTATTATTTATGCATGTGTGCAGTACCAACGCTATACACTGTGCTTCATAATCAATAAAATAATCAATACACCCCCTTAGCCCTCAAGATCTTAATTCCTAATCTTACAAAAGATATGATTTCACGCTTCCAATTTTATGGTAACCCTTTTGGGAAGGGTCATGGATCCGGATGGTCTCCCATTTTTAGTAACTGTGTCGCCATAGGTGTCGAGGCGGATGTCAACATACTTGTCTGCAGAAAGATCAGCAAAATCAAGAAATAAGTCAAGCTATACCTGTGTGTCCCAGCGGGCCCCCTCCATGTATAGCCCATGAACGTAAGCCCCTTCTCGGGGTGGCGATGTCAAGTCCTCGCGGTTCTTCTTGGTCACGTCACATTGCAGACTCATGCTATCCAAAGGCCACTCATTCCTGTCAATTCAAACATGGAATCGCTATATCACACCAAGCATTTCACAAATTCAAGCCGCTCGTCAAAAAAACAACAACAAAAAACCCTGCAGTGAAGTACTTGCGAGCCATGGTTTGCATGATGGCGGTGAGGAAGGACTGTGGGTTGAAAAAGCCGGTCAGCCACACCGCGCAAGGTAAGACAAAATCAGCTGTCCACACGTCCAGCTCCTTGATCCGGACCAGAAGGTCAGAGAACCACAAAGCAAGGCCACATATGGAAGGGTAAGCACGCTTGGTCCAAGTCTCTGGTACCATGTCCAGGAAAATAGCGTTCTGGAGGGTCTCCATGTCACTGGTCATGGTTAGTTCCCCCTGAAGGATCAATACAAGACAGCAATCAAATATATATTTACAAAAAATCAAAACAATGAAATTAGATCTTTCAACCACACATTCAAGCAAGTCGGAGGAAATTGAACTCATACATAAACAGCACAAGTACGTCAGAACCGAAAAGAAAATGCCGTACGTATTCTAAGTAAGCCGATCATGGCACTCAGGAATAATGAGCGAGCGTGCGGGGCGACAATGGTGCACTCCACCCATTGATGCTGGAGCGAATGCATTGCTGACATCAACACGTGTCAGTCACAAAATCGTTGACGAGGATGATCAACGTCGGGATATTTATCTACGTCAGCGTAGAACCTTCGTTAAAAATATTCGCGAGGTGCAAATTCATCCACACTCGCGTTCGGGAGCGGCACACCATAGTTCACATTCTATTGGGCCTCTATTTATTTTACTATGAAGGCAAAATATGATTCCATTTGCTGGTACAATAGACTCGATGGCTTTGAAATCACCGAGCCGATTTATCGGCGCTAATAATGTTGAGAGATCCTCATAACTCCTGACAAACGGTTTTCTCCCTCCTTCTCTCTTTTTTTCATTTCCTTGTTTCTAAATGTCTCAAGCAGACTCCACACACAGTTCCCACATCTTTTTATAACTTTCTAAGGCAGGTCTGAGTCTGCCTTACCGGTAGCAATTCTCACCCCAAAAATAAATAAATAAATAAATAAATAAATTAAAATAAAATAAAATAAAACAAAAGCCTTATTAAGGGGTTTGTGGGTGACATGGGTGGACAGTCCACTTCTTTGTTTTCAAAATAAAAGCAGAGTTTTCCAGAATTGCAAAAGCACATTTCAAATGTTTCTGTCAGTGGGATAATTATTTTTACATTACATTATTATTTTAATGAGAGCCGATGGAGGGGCACATGATAGGCCAGTCGTAATGAACAAAACCTATTTTCCTTCTTCTGAGGCAAAAAGTGATTTTCGGTGAAATGCTTAGCAACAGTGCCGCTCAGCGTTTGCCGTTGCCGCGCTAGGAGTTGATGGCATTTCGCCTGTGATGAGTTTACGTCCTATAACTCTGAATATTTCATGTCTGCCTGCATTTTAATGATCTCACCTTAAGGCCCAGGCTGAGCTCATTGAGGGAACGTCTGATTTCTTGGGTGAGGAGATTCATGCGCTCGCACTCTTGCACGGCCACCACCTGGTAGGGAGTCCTCTCCTCCGCCTTTCCCAGCAGCTCAGAGATGTTAAACTCCTCGGGGAGTTTCTCAGTGATCTCCTCCAGCATCGTTCGCACCTTCAAATAAATGAACACATGAGAAGAATTGTCAACCCCCCCCTCACTCCCTCCACCCAATTTCTTTTTAATTCAATTGGATGATGTGACTCCATGGTTAAACGCCGGGGACAGATGACATTCACAGAAGACGAATCAATTCAGCATTATCATAAACCGAGAAACTATTTTATTCAAAGTAAACATGCCCATCAATATTTATGAGCCTTTTTTTGTTGTAATGATATCTTTTTTTCCTCCCTATCAATAACCTAATCCCTTCAGAAAAAATAATGCTCACATGATTTTATTTATTTATTTATTTTTTGTGGTGGAAAGCTGTGTCGACATTTTTCCAAGGCAACCGGCATCGGTAATCAGTTGGTGGATTACGGCAGGTGCCGGACAAAGGATATGAAGTCATCAGATCTCTGGCTTTCTCGAGTTCAAATATCTGATCCCAGTTCGGCGGCGACGGAGGTCCCGCAATACAAAAAGGTCCTCGGAGGTGCTCATATGCTGAGGCAAGTATAAGGTTTTTGGAGGTAAAAAGGTCACGCGGAGGGAGGGGTTTTGTCATGGTCGAAAATTAGCACTATGGGGGCGGGGGGAGGAAGAAAAGCTAGGCTGGCTTTGACTTCAAAGTTTATTAATTCATTTTCTACCATTATCCTGTTCATGTTGAATTATTATTATTTTTTATGGATTATGTATTTGTTTTGGTGTGTTTTTAAAAAAGAAAATGGAATTATATTCATTTCATTCATTCATTTGAATAATAACAGAAATAATAACAAATAAAGGATATCTTATCTTATCTTATTTGCCGATCCGCTTCAACCTCACAAAGGTTGCTGGAGCCTATCCCAGCTGTCTTCGAGCAGTAGGCGGGGGACACCCTGAACCGGTTACCAGCCAATCACAGGGAACAACCATCCGCGCTCACACTCACACCTTGGGACAATTTCAAATGTTCAATCAGCCTGCCATGCATGTTTTTGGAATGTGGGAGGAAACCGGAGTACCCGGAGAAAACCCACGCGGGCCCGGGGAAAACATGCAAACTCCCCACAGGGAGGCCGGAGCTGGGATTGAACCCGGTACCTCTGCACTGTGAGGTCGACGCGCTAACCACTAGACCACTGGGCCGCCCGGAATTATATTTATGTATGTATTTAGTTAGTTTGATGAAAGTGCAACAATGGAGTCATGCTAATGGGCGATGTTGGGGTATTTTTGGAGTGAAATCCCTGGTTAATATAAATGTACTTTCGGTGTTACCTCATATTTAAAATAAATATGGTATTGATCTTGGCCACGATGCGGTATCAAGCATAATGACCATCTTGAGAGGAAGTGAAGGTTTACTGCCTGGAGGTCCACATCATAATTTAGGTGTGAGTCTCATCATAGAATGGAGAAATCCATGAACTAAAAATCAAGATTTTAAACAAATGCTCATTGTGTTAAAGAAAACAAATGCGAGTCCCTGAACGGTATGAGAAGAGGTAGTGCACAATACTGCACATGTTTGCTTTTTCGGGACAAATAACATTTACATCAAATCTGCACTGAACCAAAAAGGAGACCAGCATATACAAAACACGATGGGTAAAGTCAACCCCGACAACCTTTTCGCTGCATTTAGCGATAGAAAGTGTCACCTGTTGTCATCCTGTATTTAGGACCAGATGCACCTTTCCAAAATCGAGCATGAAATTCACATTTGTGGAGAGCCGTGCTTTCGATAGGAGCTTTAAGGTGACAGCTTGACTCTTCAAATCAGAATTATTACTTGTGTTTACATGCTACATTTTTATTGCTCTCGAGATTCAAAAGTAATTGAGCGTGACCCATGTACTTCAGCGAGAAGAGACCGGTGATCATTGCTGAGCTTCCGAAAATGGTGATGAACAGGGGGGGGGGGGATGGGCAAAAATAAACTGTGTTTCATTATAATCTAACAAGACAACAATCATCCAACTCGCAACTCATACTCACAGGTCATCTCATCTCCCATGCAGCAGCTCGAATAAGAATGAATCCTATTTACCTTTTCCTCTCGTGTGGCCCCTCCCCCTTCACCGACTCCTCCATCCCCGGGCCGCATTTCCAGCAAAGTGCGGAAAAGCTTTTCGGAGGTCTGCGTGAGGAAGCCAATCTCGGCGTTGGGATGAAGGCCGTACAGATAAGGCGACTCGGCAGGTAGGGTGTCATCAATGTACTGGAGGAAAAGAAATCCACGTTAGAGCTTCCCATTGTACTACATGACGGATAATTCCAGATAATTCAAGTTTTGGTTTTTTTTTTCCCCATAACAGAACAGAATTACCGTATTTTCCGCACTAAAAGGCGCACCTAAAAGACTTCCATATTATTAAAACCCCACGGCGCGCCTTAAAATCCGATGCGCCTTGTGCACGATCATTATGGTAATATTTCGACCCCAAAATGGCTCCTTGCTCGAGACATGTTGACAACGCAGAGTTCAAACTTAAGGCGATCGGTTACGCAGTTGAACCCGGAAATAGAGCAGCGGCAAGAGAGTTCAACGTTAACGAGTCAATGTTAGAACTTGCTGTTGGTTAAGTGAACTGTGTCGCTGCTTTATTAAATATGTTTTACTGACATCTGAACGTTCTGTTGGTGTTTCCTCGAGCAGAGCTCCATCTAGTGGAGGCATTGTAGATTGCGTCTTATAAAGCGGTGCGCCCAATGTATGAAAAAAAATTACAAAATAGGACATTCATTGACGGTGTGCCTCATGATCCAGTGCGCCTTTTAGTGTGGAAAATACGGTACATTGATTTACGAGACTTTCGAAAGATCATACTTTTTTATTTAAATCAGGTGTTTTCTCTCAACTACTGCTGACAAGGACAGAATAGAGCCATTAAAATACGTCTGTAAATCCAAACACTTGATAAGCTGCTAATGAGGCAAGGAAAAATAAATAAACACATTTTCCATCTGCTCGTCCATGATGATCAAGATGCTTTTTGTTGGACGTGGAATTAAAAAAAAAAAAAAAAACCTCTAAACTCTGAGCTGTCAGTTTTTAATCATATTCTTTTGAAATGGAGGTCTTCAACCCACAAAAACTTTGTTGTCAGATTGCTTGATCAACTTTTCTTTTTTTTTTTTGCTGGCTGCATCGACCTGTATGTATCTAAAATGAATAAGTCAAATTGCTGAGTCACTCCTTTCCCGTCCTGTGTCTCTTTCAAATATGCGGCCCAAGAAGTTAGTTCCAGATGGCCGTCTGGCAGTGGATGGCCTGTCAGATATTTCATAAATAGATTGTATTTTTAGAGAGTCTTTATAGCAGTGCGGCAATCGTTGACACGATGACCTGGCTCTATTTTGAGTTGACCCTGCCATTCAGGGTTCAGGCTCAGAGAGACAGATCTCATAATATAGCAGGCAAGGTGAACTGGGCTGAGGTGTGGCAGTCACTTTATAAAGCCTGCATCTGTCACAATTTGTTTCTGAAGCCATCTAAAAAAACAAAACAAAAAAAAAAGCTAAGCTCATATAACTTGGCGATGAAGAAGGTTTGTATTGGGACGACATCTTTTAGGAAGACAATTTTCACAACAAATTTTGAGCTAATTATACGTACCGTATTTTCTGCACTATAAGGCGCTTCGGATTATAAAGCGCACCTTCAATGAATGGCCTATTTTAAAACTGCTTTCATATATAGTGTGCACTGCATTATAAGGCGCATAGAATCGAAGCTGCAATAGTGGCTGCGGTTTGGCTATGCATCCACTAGGTGGTGCTACGCTAAAGGGAAATTAAAATGTTAAAAGAACTCATTAGGTCATTTGCACTCATTTCAACGCAGAGGTTGTTAAAAAAATAAAAATGAACTTCTGAATTACACAAATAAAAATGTTTAATTTTGAGTGGCACTGCGAAAAAGTCATTAATTTTAACCCTGGTTGTATTTCTCCATATGTTTGTCGTGGTGCAGAACTAGACCACTTGTTCATCTACATACAGAGAAACAAATTGTAAGGACTAACACATTCAATATGAAAGTCTTTTGACACATCATTTTAATGTTGAACTATTGATTTGGTAAAGCTTCTCCGGGTCCCTTCTGCTGTGCATTGCCGTTACTTTAATATGCCCTGCTTATCCAAATGTATAATCAGATCAGTTACCCCAATACAAAATGAAAACGAATGCATCGGGTGGTGAATGAAAACATAATCACAGGGCACCCTCGATATATCATTCTGTCATGCATGCGCAAATATATATTTTTTTCATCTGGGTATTTATGTGTATACCCATACTCCAAGTATGCTAGTTCCTTTCCACCGACTATAGTAACTCTACCTCTGAGAAATACTTTGAAAACTTCAATCTGTTAAATTGTGGGACCCATCTGGGAGGTTTATTGCGATTGATTTTGCGTTCTCATTTGGAAAAGGAGCTGATTAACAATTCAATTCGAGCAATTCTCCACTGTCAACAGCGTGTTGAAGGATACTCTTGGCCATACATCGCAAACCCAGTGCTACAACTTCAAAAAAAAAAAATTTAATCTGTTCTATCTTGTTGAATTCCGTGACCAATTTGAGTGGAAATAAAACAGCGCAGTAAAAGTCACAGTGTTTCCTTAACCTGGTGATAGCTGTTGTAGTCCATGTTGCCAGGCAAAGGGAAACCCGGTGCTAGACACAGATCTCCTTCCATCATCTCAGGCTTTATGAACTCCTCGAGGTAGGTCCCGCATAGACGGCGGTCCCAGTCATCCGTGATGTGACCCCCGTACATGATCTCACCAAAGAGGTAGCGTAGATCATCATAGGGCACCTGGAAATCAGGCAAACGGTCGGAGAATCGATAACGCTTTCCCGAATAAATACAAATGGATTTTGTTTCCACGCAAAAGCCGAGCTCACCTTGGGATTCGCCTCCAGGTAGTTGAAGAGGACATTGATTGAAATTGTGAGGTCTCCTGTGTTGAAAGGGTAGGATCTGTTCCATCCTTGAGGACCAAACTTCCTCCTCTCTGCTACCACAGCATGGAAGTAGCAGAGTGCAAAGAGGATACTTTTAAACTCATTCTCCCTTGCGCACATTTCCAGCGTGTCCTATAAAAAAAAGTTGGTAGAAACAAAAATGTCTGCTTCAAAACAACAATTAAATATTTTGAAACCATATTTGCGACACCCAGAATCAATGTTTGGCCACTTCTGTGTTTCCACATGGACATTTGTTGGTGCAGGCAGTTTTCTTTTCCATGAAGACGAAGCCAAATGTTTGCCAACACCCCCACCCATACTAGCATAAAGTGCAACTGCGCTGCTTTCGACTGCAAACGTCACAAAAATGTCTTTTTTTTTAAATGTTATTACTGCAAAAGCAGAACTGGCGGAGATTGGAGACTTCGTTGAGCACGGAAACGTGACCTGCATGACGATGAGCGGCTTCAGCAGCCGCCTGCCGCGATTGCTACCAACAACACAGCTTTAAATTTGGTGTTTTTCAGTAAATTACCACCGAACAAACATAATCTTCATCACAGTATCACTTTACGAGGGCCAAGCTTCTTCCGTTGAATTATCCTGACCGCTTATGGCATGTTGAAGTCTCTACGGCTAACTTAGCTTCGGATAGCTCGCTGCCTATGTCTCATTGCCAAGCGCTAAGAAGCGATGAATGTAAATACGGGAAATGTGAATAAAAAAGAAATCATTATTTTTGTGCATTGTTCATAATTAACGAATTAAGATCAATAAGAAAATCGTCCAATCAAAGAATACCCAGCATATAAAGTAAAAATAAAAAATTCTAATTGAGATTGAATGGCTCGTCTCACGCAAGCAATTTGGTGGAATTTATTTATTTATTTTTTTTTGCAGAAACTTGCTTTGTTTTGCAGCGATGCAAACAGACGCATTTTGATGAAGCAAAATAACAAAAATACAAATTGCCTTGGTGCAAAAAAGACAAATGGTCCGATGCGTTTGTGACGTCACCACTTAACAGTTTGCGGGGTGTGTAGACGGCAAAAAGCATGACAACGGGATCACCTTTTAACTGTCACAACCTGTCGGGCGCTTCAAGCCTCCATCTGTCTCCTGAGATCATTATTCTAGACAGGCTTAATAAAAAAACATGAATGGCATTGTAATCTCTGGTGGAAAAGGGACTGTTAAATAAGCATGCCAAGAAAGTCTATACGGAACGAAGGGCGCTGGATTCTATTCATTCCATCAATATGTCACGGGGAGTGTGACGATGAGGGCCACTGCGGCAGTGCCCTGGGGAGCTGACTCCTACGATGCACATGCTTGCCCACAGCTATAGCGCGCAGTGACTTCGAAAGCGCTGCCGCATACACACTCCTTCTGGAGCTTTAATTAACATTCTGCACAAGACTCCCTTTTGCTCAACACGGCCGAATGAGATGCAAAGCCTTTCTTTTCATGACCTGTGTACTCAAGAAAAATAACACGCAGTCAGATAATCAAGAGAGATAGAGCCATCACAACACACCGGCACACATACATGCAGTGTAAAAAATAAAAAAAAAGCCACGACACAGATATGACATTAACATCGGCATGCATGAACTGCCTGTAATTTGACAGATAAATGAAAGTCGTTAGTTTCAGCAAAAACACTATCTGTGTTCTATCACACAATAACAATCTTTTTTTTTTTTTTTTTAGTCTGACTCTGAATAGGAAATAAGATAAAGAAGATGTACAATAAGGCAAAAAAAAAAGAAAAAAAAAAGAAAAAGTAATTTCTTTGGCTTCGTGGTTTCAGCCTTGCGGGTGGGCTACTCCAATAATCCTTCAACCTCACGTCGGTGTACATCATTTCGCCACTCCATAAGGCAGGGCTCACGAGCATGTTGCCTTTGTTAGGTAGATAATCATCAAGAACAAGCTAAAGATTGCGAAATGGGACAAGGAGAGAGCTGAGCAATGACAGCGAAGAGCTGTGGTGATGGAGAGCAATACAAAACTGATAAGGTAAGAAAAAAAACAAAACAAGCTAGAGGTCAATAAAGTGCACTGAGCACGATGACGGCAATGTGTTCCGAGAATTGGCTGGTCACACCATTAAACCAAACAGAAAGTGAGAATGTGACTTTAGTTGCATTTAATGCTCGCATGTGCCATGTTCACATCTGTCCTCCATGGGTATGAAACTGTTCCAGGGTGAGTGAACGGGGCCATCTGCTCACGGCTTCATTTGAGCAAATTGGCATCTTGAGGGCAACATTGGAATGAAAATTGGCATATGCTGTGTCACCTGCCGCTCTCAGCAAAAAAATAAATAAATAAAAGAAGTAAATACGTGAAAGAAGGGCAGTGTGTATCATCATGACCTAAAATCTAAAAGATACCCACAAACGACAAGAAAACTGTCAAAGGTTGTTGCTCTCATATTTATTTGTTGTAGTCACTGAGTCCCGTGGCCTAAATTGGCAGAAGAATGCCAAAGACGAATGCCTGCAGTGGGCGGTGAACAATGTGCTGAAGCAAATAAAATTCAGCACGGAGTTGAAGATACTTTAGTTTAGGACAATATTTGAATTATTTGAATGCCACGAAATAGCCAAACATTTGGGGAGATCAAGATCTCACTTCAGGTTCGATCATGCCAGGGTCACTTGCCAAAAACCACAATTAAAGGAACAATTAAAACATCATTTTAGACATTTTGTCATCAAAATGGGGAGTTTTGAAATTATTTCTTTTCCCTTGCAGTTTGAAGAGTCATTCCAATCCCATAACTGTCAAAGGGACTGTTAATGCTCTTCAGTACAGCAATAATCGGACCATGTTATCAGATAAAATGATATATATTTTTAAAATTATCACTGATATATTTGGTTTATTTAAACTGCATGGCAGTTTATGGACAATTTGAGGCTGGTATCGCTGAACTCTTTCGGTCTCCGTTGAACGAACGTCATTATTATATTGTCGCAGGCCTCTCCTTGAACATCAGGTTCAGTTTTCATTTGTCCACAGCCTGAAAGTGTTGCCATGAATGTCAGGGGCTCTTAAATGGGTAAGGGACGGGTCATGAAAGCAATTACTGAAGTGGCGAGTAAGGTAGGCGTAAGAGGAGCAAGTGGGCCGACTCGACGCTGTGGCAATGATGCGGCCGTTATTGGACCCATTGTTCTCTTGTCTATCCACCCATGTCCCCTTACTCGGTTTCTCCGTTTGAAACCAGACGGCCGAGGCAGTAGTCGCCCTACAAACCCTGGTTTCTGTTCACTGTTTCTTCCTTCGACTTTTTTCCTTGCCTCTGTTGCCAAGTACTTACGCATGTGTGGTTCAGTTCGTTTACATATAATGTATTATATTTTTTAATGTATATTTTTCTATTTTCCGTACTATAAGGCACTTTAGAGTGTAAGGCATAAACTCAATGAATGGCCTATTTTAAAACTGTTTTCATATATAGGGTGCATAGAATAGAAGCTACAATAGTGGCTGCAGTTGCATTATGAGTCCACTAGATGGAGCTACACTAGAGGGTAAACAATACAATACAGCTTTATTTATATCACGCTTTCACAACCGCTGCAGCTGTAACAAAGTGATTTACAGAAGATTTAAAACGCTATGTCCAAAAAAAAAAAAAAAAAAATCGGAATATTGATCCATATATAAGGCGCATCGGATTATAAGGCGCACTGTCGGCTTTTGAGGAAATATAATGCTTTTAGGAGCCCCTTATATTGTGGAAAATACATTACATACGAAGAGTGGAGTTTGTACTTTAGCCTCTAGCAACGGCCCTGGACACCTCAAGTACTAGCCATCGACACTTCATACGTACGTTATATTAATATGCTGCAATTGTGCGGAGACGTTCTCACTCAAGCGGCGGGATTGTTTTCCCCGGCGGGTCGTTTATGAGGAGATTGGTGAGATGACAAGTGGACAGCGCGAACACTGGACAACACCGCGTCTCCGCTTGCCGTGTTGTCAAACACATCGCAACAACCCGCTGACTGAAGCGACTGGATGATTTGAATCTTCGGGAAGGTTTTAATTTATTTCGTGCATGCAAATACTTTCATGTTTTTCGACTTTCTTCCCTCCAAATTGTGCTCCTGTAAATTGTAAATTTCTCCATTGTGAGACAAATAAAGGGTTTCTTATCTTATCTCTACCTGGTTGAAGTTGTCCAGAGCTTTGTGCAAGTTGGCATGCATGCCGGTCGGTGGCTCATTGGTGATCTTGATGGAGTTCTCCAGGATGCCCTGTGGAATGATGTGTCCCTCAGGGGTGGAGGACGGCTCCGCACTGACAAAAATCCTGAAATTCTCATGGCTTCCTTCAGCTCGCTGCTCGAGAAGTTTTTCCAGAGTACCCAGCCAGCGAGCCACCAGGTGGATATTCTACATAGAACAAGGCAGCAGTTTAAAAAGCAAAACTAAGATATGAAAGACTTCAGGCTTGAAAACAATTGAAAACAACAACAACAACCCCTCCCCCCAACCCCCCACACAAAATAACTTGCGCTTCTTGGTTGTGAAACTGCCCATGCAATTTATATTTGTCACGACCACGAACAAAAAGGAGGAATTAAATTTGGTATCGTCCCCCCTATCACCCTGACTTTGAAGTGGCACTAAATTAAACGGTACACAGCACTTGAAACCAATTTTCGAGATGCTAACATTAAGCAACCGCTCTCGCTTGATACTTCAGCCTGACTTTTCTGCAAATTCATCTGGAGAGTGCAGCCCGGGCAGCGGAGCTGACTTGTATGATCACACAAGCTCGGATGAGCTCAATTTTCCATCTCAACTGTCTTGACACTTACAGGACATCCCGTGAATGATAAGCAGTCAGCC
>CAAKHF010008042.1:41564-64979 GCA_901007745.1 Hippocampus kuda
CCCCCCCCCCCCCACACCAACCTCCCAACACATTTAACCATGCAGCACTGCCCATTCCCTAAATCTAATTACAGCACTAATAACTCCAGTCATTAATTCATAAGCCTCTTTACTTTCTCATTTCCATTTGCTCTTCATATTTAATCTTCCTTATGATGGCTGAAGTTAGCCCTTTTTCCAGGCGAGGGGACACGATAGAGAGGAATGTCAGTTTGTCAGATTTTTTGGGAGACATTTAACAAAAGGGGGCTGGTGTAAAGTTCAAGGATATTATGAGAGAAAAAATGAAGGGGGGGGGCGTCAAAGACAATAGCTGGAGGAGACAAAGTGATCAGTACGTTTTTCTCTTGGTGCTCTAAAGAATAATGAATGGGGGATCCAAATTAGAAGTCTAAATTCGAACGCTTTTTCATCAGGCTTGAGTACCAGCCCTTCCTTTTGGCATGTAACTAGTCAAGCAATAAAGACGTCGACCGAAGAAGTGAGAGAGGGCCTGACAATTTGTAACGGTAATGAAACCGTTCATCCCCTGGCTACAGAATGTACAAGTGAAGAAAGACGGATGCACTTGCAGCACCGACGAACAAACAGAACACAAAAAAGGAGCAGGCCTCTTGTTTTAGGGCTTTCAATTGGAGGGAAAGTTCAGGTAGACTTTAGTTCTTGCCTCCTCTTAACTCATTCACTCCCAAAGACGTTTTTAAACGTCTTTTCAGACTTGGTCCGGAATTGGCTGATACGGAATGAGTTTCAATGTTGCATCTCTATTTACATAAAATGAATCTTTAAATCCCATCAGCAGCCACAGCTGGCAAGCCGTTTTGATACATTGCTATCCGATGCAAAACTGAGAGGGAAGGCAAAAACGGTGGTTCCAACTGCTCATCACGCAAGCCAAGAGCGCACAATGGCAAAATTGAATGAATGCAGGTGACCCATTTTGCCAAGTGCACAGCTGAGCTCCGGTATGGAGGACGCAGCCGTTCGATATGAGCGCTGGACAGGGCAAACTGGATTGCGGGCTCGGTTGCAAGGGCTGTCAGAATGACTGGCGGCTTCGTCCAAATTCATTTATGTTTACACATTTAGAAAACAGCAAAATCGCCTTTAATTTAAAGTTCAAACTACGATGATTAAAAAACAAAACAAAACATGTAAACTCCACACAGGAAGGCCAGAGCTGGAATTGAACCTGGTGCCGCTGTACTGTGAGGTTGACGCACTAACCACCGGATCACCAGGCCGCCCTTGTCAAATTATTTTGATTGATATGATTTTTATTTTTTTATTATCCCCACCTCTTTCTGATACTACCCGCCAATGCGGTGGATTTAACAAAAAAAAAAAAAATCTGGCCAATTGATGCCACTTGATTCCCACCAGCTGGCCTGTGTGGGATATTCAGCTCCAATCTGCTGGACTGATTGTCTCCCCATCACCTCCTACCCGAGCCCCCCGCCCCTCAAGGGGCTTGCTTTCAAGGCTTCTGCGTCTCTTTGGCCCATCTCGGCAGGAGTTGGCCTTCTGCGGTATAATTACCCAAATGTCGAAGGGTAACCAACCATTGACCCAGCACTGCCCTGATGGACTTGTGCCTGGAAGCAGGTGAGAAAAAGTGACGCGCGAGATGAGAGACAGGAGGGGACCGGTAAGATGGTCGGGAATGGATCTTAACTCATTCACTCCCAAAGACGTTTTTAAACGTCTTTTCAGACTTGGTCTAGAATTGGCTGGTACTGAATGAGTTAATTAGAAGTACAGAATCAAAGTCATCATCGAGTTACAAGGCGAAATGATGGGAATGCGGGTGTAGGAAGAGAAATACAGGATGCTTGGGGATGGGGGAGGGTGAATCTAATATCAGGAACTAATATCAGGAACAACTGGTATAGAATAAGTGAGATAATGACACCCCCAATGTTTTTCTTTCTCTGATAGCCAGTGCCCTGGCTCTCGCTCTCAGCAGGCAGACAGATAGATGGTGATAAAGGGAGTGGGTGGTTTGTTGCCAGGGGGACAATCCCTCTTTAAGCCTATTGATCTTAATTCTTATGCAAAGGTAATTAAAACAATCACTCGTCTGTGCTATCCTTATTGAGTGGAGAGTCGGGGCATCCCATTTTTTTTTCCTCCTTGCCTACCATTCGGGCATATCAATATATACAGTATTAAAAGAAAAGTGTGTGTGGGGTGGGGGGGGAGCCCGGCATGCGTTTTTTTTTTTTAAAGTCCATCGATATTTCTCATTCTAATTCCACCAAGGTTTCCACTTAAAATGCAAACGTGAGCCTCCGATAAGAGGGGAACAGATACTGTGGCTGGTAGATATTGTACAATTGAATTGCTATTGAATGCCAGGGCTCTTCCAGGAAGAGAATTCCCAGAGAGAATTTGATTCACTTTTACATGCAGATGAACCAGGGACAAAGGCAATGGTATCATATGTGCCTTGCAATTCAATAAGATTATACATGTAATTAGCAGTGAACTAATATGACAGAAAATCTTCGACTTTACGAACACATATGTATAGCGGCCCGGTGGTCCAATGGTGAGCGCGTCGACCTCACAGTGCAGAGGTGCAGGGTTCAATTCCAGCTCTGGCATTCCTGTGTGGTGTTTCTATGCTCTCCCTGGGCCTGCGTGGGTTTTCTCCGGGTACTCCAGTTTCGTCCCACGTTCCAAAAACATGCATGGCAAGCTGATTGAAACTGCAGCCACCCATCCATTTTCTGATCCACTTCTCCTCACAAGGGTCGCAGGGGTGTGCTGGAGCCTATCCCAGGTGTCTTCGGGCAGGAGGCGGGAGACACCCTGAACCGGTTGCCGGCCAATCGCAGGGCACACATAGAAGAACAACCATCCGCGCTCACACTCACACCTCGGGACAACTTACAGTGTTCCATTCATGTGCCACGCATGTTTTTGGAAGGTGAGAGGAAACTGGAGTACCCGGAGAAAACCCACGCAGGCACGGGGAGAACATGCAAACTCCATACAGGAAGGCTGGAGCTGGAATTGAACCCTGCACCTCTACACTGTGAGGCCGACCTGCTCACCAGTCGACTCGCGGGCCGCCGGGACAAAATGCAATGATTCTCAAATCCTTTTCGACCCTTATTCAATTGAATCCAAGGAAAATCTAATCAAATTGATGAGCGTGATCGTTTCTCTCAAAATATTCTCTCATTTTGAATATCATGCCTGAAACACAACCAAAAAACCCCCCCCAAAAACTGGGACGGAGACAACAAAAGGGAAGAATGCTAATAAAAAGGTTTGGGAACATTCCACGGGTGAACAAGGTTAATTGGAAAACAGTCTTACAGGCGTAATGAGTTAGCATGAAGTGATTTCGCATACGGACAATCAGTAACAGTTGGCAGCTCTGGAGACGACTCAGTGAGGTGATCGATGGAGTCACTAAAAACGAGACGGTTTGTTTAATTTCCATGTTGACTATAGGATGTTTCGAACGTACCTGCAGTATGACCCAATGGCCATTCTTCGCTGCCAAGTCAAGGACTTGTTCAGCCATGGCCTCTTGACCTTGACCCAGAGACACATTGTGGAAGTTCTTGTTGTCAAAGGTGAAACCAAGCTTCCTTCCTGAAATAAACACGTAGCGCCATGTCAATTTGGTGCTGAGACCCACTCATCCAATGTGCACGTTAAGCAACTTGCTGCTATCATCCCAACAACAACAAAAAAAAAAGCGTCATTAAAAAAAAAAAAGTAGTAAGAAACCAAAAAAAAAAAAATCATTCGCTTCTCATTAAAGGTGCGAGCGCTGTGCTGACAATCACCGCGCCAACATGGCAGGGAAATTGAGCTTCTCATCTAACTCCCAGTAAGACATTAAAAACTTTAATTTAAGGAGAAAGTAAATGGCTTCTTACCTGTGTCGCCGAGATTGAACAAGACAATTAGTTTCGTGGCATTACAACGTCGAACCTAACCGGCAGACAGATAGCGAGGCTCCCCCCCCCACACCCCCCACCCCCTACTGAGGCCAAAATCATTTAATCAGTGCCAGTATATTCCAAATGAAAACTGCAATGATTAAAGCCGTCGGTAGCTGTAATAAAAAAAAAAAAACACACACACGCGCCATGGCGGTGTGTCGTTCTCGACTGTTCCAACCAATGTGCTCTTTCTATCGCAATGATATTATAACTTTCAGCTTTGATCCACTCAGCATGAGGTCTACTGATATTCAATTAGCACACCCCTCAAAGATGAGTTCCGGGAGAAATCCGTCCCCGTTTATCATATTAGCAAAGGATTTCATCAAGGTTCAAGGTCTGTTTGCTTCATCTCGAGTTGATTCAATCTGATATGGATTTGTTTGTTTAACAGTGTGGGGCTTTGAACCAAGAAAGTCAAATCCAATCGCAATGGCCGGTAATCAACGTGTTGAATTTGTGTCATACAAATATTAGCAGACGTAAGGGGAGCTTCTTTTGTGCATTGTGAACACTCCGTGAAGCTGGCATTAAAAAAATATCCCGACTAAATTATTGGGTAGCCAATTCAGAAGACCATTACGGCACCGTATTCCGAGAATTTCCGCAATATGTCAGCCCAAAAAAAAAAAGACTTTGGAGTGCATCCACATCATTCAGAACTGTAAAATAACTGGCATTTACTTATCTGCCGGCGCTCTTTCAGCGTTGGTGTCATCTCATAAAATAGGTGACCTTTCGTATAATCCCCTCAATCTACCCGGTCTTTTTTCACCGTGATGGTTGATATAAAAGAGAAGACACAGGGCAGATGTGATGGAACAACCACTGTTCTCGACGATAAGCTGATGGAGTTGCAATCAAGAGTTGCGAGCAGCTAGGCCCGCACTTCAACTTCAATAGTCTGCTTCGTAAAAATCTCACGTTTTTTTTTTTTTTTTCAAAATATGAAGGAATGACAGCTGTGTTCACAGTATGTATGCTCTGATAAAGCCCCCCTACGCCGCGAGGAGGAATTTTATGGCTTATTAAAGATAAAACAGCGAGAGCGTTACCGTGTTTCTCTACATCCTTCAAAGGATCGACTCCAGGAGAGAGGATGAAGAACATGGGCGTCGTCGGACTTGTTTCTTCAAAGGACACGGCGAAGTCCGGAGATCTGCCAATCACATACTTGCCCCCTAGTTTCTCCTCCACAAAGTCTCTGCAAGGGGGGGGGGAGAATGGGACTATGCTATCAACGGCACATTTTGGTATCTTTGACAGGTGACTTCAAAGAATCGAATCGTATGGAGTGACAGATATTTAAAGGTAAACCGCAATGTTAAACTCTCATCACCATTGGGCTGTTAGCAATTTTTTTCCCCCCTTCGTATGACTTGGGGGAAACAATTTCAACATTGCAATTTTTTTTTTTTTTTTTTTTTGCTTCACGTCAAATAAATGTATGGGAAATATATGTGAGTTGTGTGTGTTTGGGCAGCCATCGTATCATGTACCATTTTAATGATTTGGATCATTTGGTTTTTTTGGATTATGACATTGTTTTTTTTCCATTCTTTCTTTTTTTTCGGTAGGGGGCACGGACTGACAAACTGAGGGCAGTTGTCAGAGTGGTGACGTTCCATGTCCCTCGAGCTAGTCTCTGTCAGCGGGAATTGGGCCGCTTTTGGCCGCCGCTCGGCTCACAGAGCACCTGAAACGGTGAGCGCCACCTCCAATTTTGGCTTTAAATCACAGGTGTCAAACTCAAGGCCCAGGGGCCACATCTGGCCCTCCAAATCATTTTATGTGGCCCGCGAAAGTAAAGAAAACATGTCAAATAAGCGAGATATTGTCAGTATTTCTTGTGACCAAACCCCTCATTACACTAACTTAAACAATCGTTGAATGAACCATGATTCACTACAATGTGGCCCGCAACAAAAATGAGTTTGACACCCCTGTAAAATTTTCAAACAAATTCTTGGCATTACTCAACATAAAAAAAATTACTTTCTTTGTCAAACTGTGGTGTTATTTTTTTGGCGTCTAAGCAAGGACCTTGTTGACAAAAAAGCAGAACATGTCATAGTACTGTATATTTTCTTGTATATTTTTACATTTTTGGACTGCATTAATGCTTATTTTGTATTGCTTGTGTATGTTAAACCAGACTTTTGGCAAAACCTGGTTACTGTAGACCAAATTACTTTCAAAGTGTGAACAAATAACACGGGTCAGTCAAAGCATCGCAGATCAGAGAGCAAAGGCCAAGTGATCATTGCACCTCTCACCTCACGGCGTATGTCATGCGGTCAGGCCTCAGAGCCCTCATTATGCACAGTCTCTGGAGAGAGGTTTTATTCTTCCACTCTTGTGGGAATTTCTCTTTTTCCGGACACTCAGACTCCACAAACTTCTTCCAGCGTTTGGCCGAGCCTTCAATGTCTCGGTCGAGGTTCCTGAACTCGTCCATTAAGCACAGCGACTGTTATTTGATGGAAGGAATGGAGAGGAAAAACAAATGTTAAACATGTTTCGACACTTCATGCTTCACAGTGCAGTCTGGACTGGACTGACATGTTCTATGAACACTCAACCTTTTGCTCTTCTCTTCGTGTCCGCGAAAAGCGTAACTTTCAGGCATCTTATTGGCAATTTTTCTGAGTCATGTCACAATCAAGGAGTCACAAACCGGACTTGTTTGCACGTGTAAGGATTGGTGAGCCGAAATATGGAATATGTTTCGCATTTCCGGTCGCCCGGTGGTCCAGTGGTAAGCGTGTCGACCTCATAGTGCAGAGGTTCAGGGTTCGATTTTGGCTCTGGCCTCCCTGTGTGGAGTTTGCATGTTCCCTCCGGGCCTGCGTGGGATTTTTTCGGGTATTCCAGTTTCCTCCCACATTCCAAAAGCATGCTTGGCAGGCTGATTGAACACTCTAAATTGTCCCTAGGTGTGAACGTGAGCGTGGATGCTTGTTCGTCTGTGTGTTTCCTGCGATTGGCTGGCAACCGGTTCAGGGTGTCCCCCCCCTACTTCCCGAAGACAGCTGGGATAGGCTCCAGCACCCCCCGCGACGCTTGTGAGGATAAACTGATTGGAAAATGGATGGATGGATGGATGAACATTTCCAATGGTTAGCTTCAACCGCTTTGTAACAAATCCGGGAGGGGGAAAAAAAAAAAGACAAAAAGAACCACTGTTAAATAAACTCCACACCCCTGGATAATTGCTCGGGATTATCTTTGGGCCTAAAATGCATTTAATCGCAAAGGGAGAAAAAAATGCTCAAATTTAGTCCAATTATCAGCATGGGTACGTTAATTGTTGCGTACTAAGGTCATACACCACTCTGGACTTTCAATAGAGTAAAATAAGAGGTAACGGTTGGAAAGGAAATGGCATAAAATGGATGCACAACAGGAAAGGGGACTGAAAACTCAGCCTTGATGGTTCTCAAGGGGTTCATTGCCCGCTAATATCATCAGGAGCACTAAACAATCAAAGTATCAAGTTCAAGAGAGAATTCCATCACTTAGTCCTCGGGCATTAGTGCAGTTCAGGAAAAGCTGTCTCCAAACCCCGTAAGTGGACTTTAGCTTAAGATACTATCCGTGGAGTCGAGATTGAAAAATTCATTAGTGTAAAAGGAGAAAGATGCGTGCTGCCATTTCATTCAGCTTGCTGCTAAACAAATGTGACAAGACGGACAACCTCTGCTCTTTAGGGCTGAATTAGCAAACGCCTGTTCTTTACGGAGGCTTTTTTGGAGGGAGGTTCGGGTTTTGTTCATGTGTCATCCAATGTGCAACGATAATTCAGAGTGACACAAGGCCGCAAAGATGAGCCCAGGTGAAACACGGGCTGTCAGAGCAGCGGTTAAGATGATATGAAGAAAAAAAACAATTACGTCCCCCGTACACTTACAGAAATGATAGGAACCTCAGCTGCAAAACGGAGAGTGACTGTGCCAGATTATTCAATAGAAAGCCCACTCCCAATGAAGTTGGTATGTGATGTAAATAGAAAGAGAAAACAATGTTTTGTTTTGTTTTTCTTACAAATCTTTATCAATCTACAATACACATACGTACATGTATAAAATGTAACCAACTTAACATTAGTCTTTTGCAACACAAAAATAGTTACGATGATAATCCATCCATCCATCCATTCGCTTTATCCTCATAAGCCCACTCCTCCCGACATCTTGCACCCAAGAGGACCTAGCTGATCTCACCCCGAATGCCAGACAATGCATCCAATAATGTACTGGAACCATCTGATGATATGTAGTGACTCGAGAAGAAGAAGATCCTCACAAGAGTCGCGGATGTGCTGGAGCCTATCCCTGTCGTATTCGGGCAGTAGACGGGGGACACCCTGAATCGGTTGCCAACCAATCGCAGGGCACAGAGAGACGAATAATCATCCGCGCTCACGCTCAAACCGAGGGACAATTTAGAGTGTACAGTCAGCCTGCCATGCATGTTTTTGGAATGTGGGAGGAAACCGGAGTACCCGGAGAAAACCCACGCAAGCATGGGGAGAACATTCAAATTCCACAGAGGGAGGCCGGAGCTGGAATTGAACCCGGTACCTCTGCACTGTGAGGTCAACGGCGCTAACCACTGGATGACCGGGCCACCCTACTATGATATGATTAATATCAATTAATTCTACATGGGCCACACAAATGAATATGCAACTAAGTACTGTATCTTTTCTATATTTTGGTACCTTGATTCCTCCCCAGGAATGACTGGAAAGAAACTCCACCGGTGATGTTTCGGCGGGTTGGACAGGGTATCGCAGAAGGAAATCCAGCTCAGCAGGGTTTATTTCTTTGTTCATTATTAGAATCTGCAGATATGACAAAGAAAATTTGAAATCTTGCGCAGTGTTTTGAAGCACACGCTGCTGGTCGGGTATTCGGAGCATTCAAGCAAGTCAAGATGAATCCAGCCTTTTGCTTACCTGGAAGGCAAGCTGGGCAATGTACGTGAGTTTGTCACACTCAAACAGGCCTCTGGTGGTGTATTGGAAGACTGAAGAAGTGATGTTGTCAATTAAGTTGGACACCCGCTGCTTCAGATCATCGCCGGGTTCAGCCTTCACAACTGCCTTCTGAAAGACTGCGCTGAAAGCCTGCAGAGGCACAGGGGCAGGCATAATCAACATTCTTCATGAGACAATGCTGACGGATCAATTTACTTTTTTTTTCCCCAAAAAACTTTTCTTCAATCTAACTAGTACATTTAAAACCAATCAAATAGAATGAGCCATGGATCGTAGAATTGAATCAAGACGTTTGACATGAACCAAACTCTAGCCATTCGCCATTAATTGCAGTGAAATAAATATAAAGTACCTACGGAGGTTTGATCAAGACAGTCGAGTCCATTCATGAGGACAATGCAAGAACTGTATCAAAATCAGGAAGATTCCTGAACATCCAGAAAAAGGTACACGCTGGCTTGACATTGTCTGAGAGGTATTCATTTATTTAATTTACGATTGTGTTCGGAGTTCATT
Source organism: Hippocampus kuda (assembly GCA_901007745.1). NCBI lineage: Eukaryota > Metazoa > Chordata > Actinopteri > Syngnathiformes > Syngnathidae > Hippocampus > Hippocampus kuda. The sequence goes on from CAAKHF010008042.1 coordinate 51,048, forward strand.
CATTCATTCATTTTCCGATCTGCTTTATCCTCACAAGAGTCGCTGGGGAGCTGGAGCCCATCCCAGCTGTCTTCGGGCAGTTGGCGGGGGACACCCTGAGCCGGTTGCCAGCCAATCGCAGGGCACACAGAGACAAAAAAACTATTCGCCGGAGTACCCGGAGAAAACCCACTGGACTCGGGGAGAACATGCAAACTCCACACAGGAAGGCTTGAGCCGGGATCGAACCCACGACCTCTGGACTGTGAGGTCGACTGGGCCACTCGGCTGCCAGAAGTCAAGTCTTGTCTTTGCACATACCATGACCAGTATTCGAACCAGGATTGTTTAGGCCACAACGCAGGGGACGAACCACTACATGATCACGGCGTGTGTTCGGAGTTGACAAACTAAATTTATGCCGCGCTGTGCTGCATCAAAATCTTGTTTTGCTTGCAGAAGAAAATATTTTTCACGTGGCATTTTTGGATTGGTGTGTATCCAATGACAGTGGCCTGATTTCTTTTCACGTGAGCGCCTTCACAAGTATGCAAGCCGTTGAGATATTTATTTCAAACTTCAATTGCCTAGACTTCGGAATTGTGATTACGTACTTGGTAGTCATTTCTATCAATTTAGCAACGATAGACATTGACCTAACCTTGCTGTGATAAACTCACATCATAAAGTATTTTCCTCTCATACAAGTTGTCATTACAGACTCAAAAGTGTGTTTTTATTTGATTAAGTTTGAAAACTAGACCGGAGCAGGGACGCAGCAACTGTACTGGTGAGAGTTGAGGGTGATTGCAAACCATATCTCAGACCGCCTCTTCTTCGAGCTTGCCGGCTGACAATATGAAAGACGTTAAGCTCTACATAACCACATTAGGGAGCCACAAACACAATAAAACAGGGCAAAGAGCATAAAACACGGTGAGCAAATGGAAGGAGGGAGGTGGGGCAGGCGGGTGGGGGCAGGAGCAGAGGAGTGAGTGCGAAGAAGGATCTCACAGAAGGGCCCTTGAGGGGTGTGGGAACATGGCCGGTCAATAGATGGGCTACCTTGAGAGAGAACTGGTACATGGGGTGGATTTTATTGAGGTCGTTCATTATGAAGTATAATAACGAAGCCCGCGCTGCTGCCGCTCTGTAGTGCTCCCGAGCCTCATTGATTTTGCCTTCTGTCACCTTCGATTCTTTTACCTACAATAAAACAAAAATCACACCCCATCAAAAAAAAAAAAAAAGTTTTAAGCAACACATTTTTGCGCACATTCAAGTTTCAGAGCAAGGGTGTCAAACTCATTTTTGTCGCAGGGCCACTTTGAAGTTACGTCTTCCCTCAGAGGGCCGAATTCATGTTTCATCATTACGTAGTATTGTGATTTGTACACAACAAATCGATGGATTACTAGTTTTGAAATCAGTCAATTATATGTTTGTTCACTTATTGTTTAAGTGCGTGTCAACAGGGTCAGAAAAATTATCGCAAAATGTCAATTTTATTTATTACACCTGACAATTTGACATTCTGGTACAAATTTAAGAAATGATCACGGAAGTTGACACACATGATCTGCTTTCGCGGGCCACATAAAATGACGTGGCGGGCCAGATCTGGCCCCCGGGCCTTGAGTTTGACACCTGAGTTTTAGAGGATAGCAAGATGAATTTATGCAAACCTGAAAAATCAAGAAAAACATTTCGTAGAAGCTTTTCTAATTTCACATTTTCGGCCAAAAACTATCTCACAAAAAGGGACAATGAGTCCAACATTTGTTTTTTTTGTTTGTTTTTTGTTTTTTTTTAAACCACGTAGAAATGTCTGTGAATTTATGCTTGGGAATCAAAAAAGAGTTATGTCATCATACAATTCCCATGCCCGGCAAAAAAATAAAAATCAAAAAAATTTGAAAGCAACTTCACTTTTTCCACAATGTCGGCGGCGGTGCGTTTGGTCGTCTCCAGGTTTTCTACGAGCGCGGTGTCACCCAGGAAGTTCCCTGAAGCCGAGGACAAGCGAGAGAGCAGGTTATCCTCCAACGTCTTCAGAGTGATCTTGAAACCATTCTGCTGTTTGGTCAGGTCCGACTAGAAGAAACAGAAACGTTTTTCATCAACTGCATTATTGTTGAATCATGGTGCATGTTGTCAGGCTCTTCTTATTTTTTTTTAAATGTCCAATATTATCGGATGCGGTTGGAGATGCTTGAGGTTCAAGTCAATATGTGACATTCATATTGAAGGGCGTGTCAAAGGCAGAGCTAATCAATTTCCTATTAATCGCTATCCAGATGCAAGATGGGAACGGCCGGGGCCAGATTAGCCAGTTTCCCTTTGGATGCTGATATCAAACGTCTGCCAAACTCTGCAACCTAAAACCTCGGTGTGTCAATTCCAGCAAGAAACTAAATCAGGGGGCTTAGAATGACCACATCAGTCTGCTTCTTTTTAAATTAGCCACAGAGTCATTATGGATTCAATTAATATGCATAAAAAAATGTTTGGCCAGTAATGTTTTTAATCCACAACATATTCACTGTGGAATAAATCTCTCTCCCAAACTTGTTTCATGTCTTCCTGCAGGCGAAAACAATTTCACAAGAGAGCGACATCAACTTTTCCAAGAACAAAATCAATCGCGAAAGATAACGTTTTTTTTTTGCTTCATCCTTCTTCGCCCTCCATCACGGGACTTTTGCTGTTATTGGTTTGGTACACTTGTGTGACGATTTCCGAATGTTAAATTTGCATGGTGACCCACTTTCACCTCGCTGCCGAGTCATTAATGAGGTGCCTTCTACTGCTCTACCGTGGCGTATACTAATGACAAAGACATTCATTACCTATCTTCAATCACAGCAGGTGAGCTGCGTGGTTTGCAGATCGTGCTGCTTAATTGCTCTCTTTATGACGGCATTTCCTACCGTGGTGATTAAAGTTATTTTTGCGCCGTTGTTATTCACTAATTTCGCTTCTGCTTCTTGTGAGCATTTGGATTTATTACTCGCTCCATCGTACCCCCCCCCCAAAAAAAAAAAATCACCTTTGACAGAAATGCATGTGATGCGTGGCCTTTTTAAGAATGGACCTGAATATGCTGGACAAAAATCTGTTTGGAACGGAAGAGATTTTACTGGAGGGTATTTGGCCTGTGTGAGTCACCGGTGACCTTCTATTGCCCACACTCGTGTGCGCCTCAGGGGAAAATGCGACCCACTCTCAAAATATTCCCCAAAAAGATCCAATTACAAGGCTGCGTATAGCGATTAGCTGTCCACTGGCACTTGTAATTACCCCCTGCTAGGCAAAAAATAAAATATAAAAAATAAACAATTAACAAGTCAGCAGAATACCCTCATTAGGACTTCGATATTTTGGAGGCAATCTATCATTTTTTTCGGCAAATGAACGCCACAGAGCCATCCTGTTAAAAGTAATTTGGGATGTGGAGCATAGCGACTCTCATTAACAAACAAGATCTTGGGTAAAAAAAAAAAATCTTCAGGAGCGGGACAACACATAAGAAAGGAAGAGAAGTCGTAATTGTGGCATACGGTTTTAGATGAGGCCGCCGCCCCCACCCGGGAGCCCTGCGAAAAGCCAACTTGACATTATAAGCTCCTTAGCCCATCTTTGGCGGGGTTAAATGAGAGCTCTTGTGGCTCAGTGGCAACACAAACCTCATTAAAGGTATAATGGCGCAAAGTCATTCGAATGGTTACAAACAGGTACAGCCAATTTGTACTTCGCTGCCAGATTTTTTTAATTTTTATTTTTTTTATTAGTCGTATGCACACAATGGCATTTTATTCTGTTTTCAGAAAAGGTTACCCCCCGCTGCCACCCTTCTCAACTTTCAATGTTAATTAAAATGATGAGTGAGTTCTATATCTTGTTTTTTTGTTGTTTTTTTTTTTTTGCCTTGCGTTCTCAGATAAATGCTAATTAAACAAACTTCATTAAATAACATCTCGCTTCTTCACTTTATTTTTTTTGCTTAGCGTGTCAAATGTTGAGCACCCCGTCACATCTGCACAAGCATTTTTAAATTGATTAAAAATGCTGACTTATCCACGGGTGAAAAGCATCAAGGTCGGAATATAGCAAACATATGGAGGTTTAATAAAAATAAGCATGACTCAAGAAAACCAAAACTGTGTTTTCCTTTGCATGAATGATCTCTGATAATGTCTTGACCCCACAAAAAAATGCCGTCATGTGCAAGTGACGACAATCGACAACAAGTGGTCAAAAGTAAAGAAACACCACACACATGGAGACACCAACTACTTGTCCTCTCAGGTGTTATTCAGAAGCTGGGAAAGAGTTATTTGTTGTTTTTGTGCACTTATATTTTGTTTGGATCTCAGAATTAAAAAAAAAAAAACTATCGTATAAACGGTCCCCACGTCTGTCCGACCCATTACTTGAGTTCCACATTGACTTTTGATCCCTCCAACATTCCAGCCGCAAACGTTTTAAGCAAAGACAAGCGTTGCCGCACTTGTCAGAGGAACCGCGGAAGTGCTTCAGCGATTTGTCTAATTGCCGTGGTGCTGAAGCTCCACCAGCCAATCCCCTTTCAAACACGCTGACATGAAAAGAGCAGATTTGTTGATGAGACAGGCGTAGGGCATCATTAGGTGCTGGAGCTTTGATCAAGTGAATTCTCACTTAATCACTTGCGTTTAAATTCAATCCATGGAATATGCTGGAGACATCGTGACTGTGCGCTGCTCATTAATCCTCAAAAGTACACCAGCGGTGACAGCTTAAAGGTGCAGCTGGTTATCAACTGAGTGGAACCATAGTGTTATCCTCATGGCTGGAAAAAAGGGTGCCTAATAAGGGCCGGCACTTACATCTCCGGGAACATACACCTCCGATGATTCATTTTGAAGAAGTATAGACAAATGTATGACTATAAAAGAAGTCAAGTAAAAGATGTGACACGACAACTGCGAGCGCTACAATTTGTCCTCCTTTTTTGGTGTTAGCCCCGTTAGCCGCACTGGATTGTGACGAAAACAAAATGCGCTTTAATTGCAGACTTTCATTTTTAATTTGAGGGGATTTGCAGTTTATCGGGTAACTGCTGTAGGAATATATAACAGTCGGTCTTATATGCGTACCAGTTTTTAATGATGGGAGGGGGGCAAATGGGCGCATGCTAGCATTGGATAGCCTCAGATTAAACAAAGTGTCCATGAGTGGAAAAAAAAAAATAAAACCCTCAGTCATAAACTGATTTCCAACCAACTGTAATTCCAATGTCCGTATTATGTATCAAAGATCTTGTCTCGGATATATCAAGACTCGGTTAGCGATGGCTGACGATGCTAACACTAGCGTCATTATCCAAAAAGCAGCAGCATCCGAGTTAGCGATAGAATTGTATTGTCAATAACTCTGAGATTCTCATCCCTACTTTTGACTGCGGGAAAAAAAATATGCTCATATAAATAACCTAACACCATATTCTGATGTCTTCAAACACTTCTAAAATACCCAAACTGTATGTTTTAAAAGTTATGCAGCACTAAATTAATTAGCTATGCTCACATATGGGCCCATTATTAAAAAATAAAAATCGACAAGCATCAAGTAAAGGGAGCAGCAATCTCCCTAAGCGAGGGTCCCAGTAATTATCAACTACTTTGTGAGCTGCTAATGAAAGGCACCATCTGAAAATTCAAAGCGACTGGACCTGTAGCCTCTTGTGGTGCTTTCTATGATATGCTGTTTCTTTGTTGATGAATTGGTTTAAAGATGGGTAATAATGAGCATGAGAGCTGCGTCGTTTTTTTTCCTGGTTTAAGGAGGACCCCGGGAGCCCCTCGTCAAATGTTTCATTTCATCACCACAAAGCCGACAGTATTACGGGAGAAGGAGCTAAAGTATGCTCCTTTTGGAACGATTTTAGTTGTGTGATAGCTCCTGGTGACCGTGACAGGTTCCAATTACAAGTCACCACACTCTTACGTGACAGTGATATATTCGCGATCCGTCGTTAACTCCACTTTGCAGTGAGATGGTTTGATCAGGCAATGCTTTTTCTGCGCCCTCTGTGGCATCCGCACCTTCAGCTCCTCCAGGTCAGGTCTCTCCATGCTAACCACGGCTGCCAACAGTTGGTCCTCCAGCCCATCCCTTGTCACCGTGAAATTTATCAAAGTGCACTGGGCTTGCAGCTCCGGTTGGTAATGAGGACTGGCAAGTTTGGTGTGCAGAATGAGGCGGAAGCACGGGTTGTACTCGCATTCCTTGTCGCCAATCTTTATATACCTGTTAAAAAAAAATTTAAAAGAGGTCTGGTGAATGAAAGCTTCTGAAAGCCCGAAATGAAACGTGACTTATCTCATATCAACCCCTTTTAAGATGGTCAAGTCCTTGACATTTAAACAATAGGGCATGAACATTCTGTGTTTTACGGCCCAATAGATGGGCGAAAAAAAAGAATAACCCCTAGCTAAGCAGTAAAATAAAAAATGCATGTACTTTTTTTTTTCCCCTTTAACTATTATGCCCTTTTCGATTTAGGATGTTACCACTCTTTTATAATCTCAGTGTCAAAACCATAAACTACCTGGTTGGGATGTAAAATTCAAATATCTCCATTTGGGATCTTTTAAGTTCGTTTACCTGTCAGGCGAGTGGAAGCACTAGTGGTTAAAACCAAACTGCGGCAGCGTTTTTACTTTCTCTAACACTTTAGTTCATACTACAGCTGTTTAGTTTGCAATTAGTTTCCAGCAATTGTGCCTCAAATTTTCCATTTGTTTGAGCAGTCACACAAACCCCCTGAGCATTCCTTGGACTACAGTGAGCAATATCAGACATGCCCACGGTAGCCAAACCAGTATTCACACCCCGAATATGTTCCAGGTGGGAATTCCGAACATTTGATGAGCCTATTTGCAGGTACTGTGTTCAATGTTTCACGCCAAATAGCTGAAGTCTAAGAATTGAAGTTGAAGAAATAGTATTTGATGTGTATTTCAATGTTTTCTTACCTGCCCTTCTTAATGGTTTCTCTTCCTAGCAGAGGTCCAAGAACAGGATCCAAATATTCTTCCAAATTCTCAATCAGAACCACATCGCCCTGTGCCAGAGCTCTCTCTATGACGTCCAGGTACCTTTTTTTTAAAAAAAATAAATGAATCGCAAGGTAAAACTGTGAAGAAACGGACACTTCCTCACTTCAGTAGAGCAGTGATTCCCAACCAGTGTGGCGCGGCACATTAGTGTGCCGTGAGATGTCATCAGGTGTGCCGCGTAATTTGGACCAAAACTATTTTATGAAAAAAAAATTGTTAATTTATCTTGGCAACCACCTATAGCAATAGAGCAGAAGAGAATGCCCATCCACTAGATGACATCAGGTACAAAGTTAACGTATTTTCCGTACTATAAGGCACACCAAAAAGCATTCAGTTTTCCCAAAACCTGACAGTCCACTGGGCCTTACGTATGGTGTCAGCGTCTTTTTATATTCCCCAATGTGTTATTTCCCTGTTTGTGTGTTCCAATGCCATCTAGTGGTGATTATTAGTAGGAACACATCTTCAGAACTTTTGTCTTTCATTTATTGTTTTGTCATTGCCATTTGTACTGATATGTTTCATTTCCGTGTTTGTGACCAATTCACATGGCTTTGTTACAGCTGCAGCGGTTGTGAAGGCTCAGTATAAATAAAGCTGTATTGTATTGTATTGTATTCCCTTTAGCGTAGCTACATCTAGTGGATGCATAGTGAAACCGCAGCCACTATTATAGCTTCTATTCTATGTGCTTTATAATGTAGGATAACCTATATATGAAAACAGTTTTAAAATGGGCCATTCATTGAAGGTGCACCTTATAATCCAAAGCGCCTTATAGTGCAAAAAATACGGTAACCCATGCATCCACTTTTTATGAATCAGTTTGCTAAGTGGTGTGCGGTGACATATTTCCCGATGGGAAAGCTGTACCTTGGTTCAATAAAGCTCGGGAAACACTGGAGTAGACAACAACTTACCCTCTCTGCCCAATGCGGGTGACGTGCAGACGTTCACCGTATTTGGTCTTAATCCACTTGATGCCCTGCAGCTGAGGGTCCACCATGAGGGGCCAGCGCTGACAGGAAGTAAGAATGGTGGCATTCTCAGTCGACATCCTGTCTGCTGGTAGTCCCTCATTCTGCCATGTGGCAATGTCAGCATCATCCGTGAGCATGGTTAATGGGTCCAGTCCAGGTGTTACTGGTATGGGATCCTTGGAGAATATGAACAGATATATAGAGCATTACCGGAAATGGTGAAAGTACTGCAGTAAAGAAAATAACTTCAACATGTTCAAGTATTTGAGACTTATCGATAGCTTCATGCTCATTATATTTATATGTTGTTGTTGTTATAATAGGGATGTGTGGCTGTGCGTCTGCCAAATGGCGTCAGAAGTGGGATTGTTAGCCGTGAGCCTAACTATGGCTTGGCTCTTAAGGTGATCCCCGAGCAATAGTGCTGGAGGTGAATAGGGTACTCCACGAGCATGATTGAAATTGTCCACTTGAGTGGGTGATGCGCCCACTCCTGAAAGGAGCGGGTAGTGTGACATGCGTCAACATCACCGTTGTGTATGTGACCTGGCTATCAAGTGAAATAGCCATGGCTATTTTTATGTCAAAGTTTTTAAACCTAATTCAAATCCAGTTTCAGGGAACCACCAGTCAAAATGTTGTGGCAAATGATATGTGTGCATTGTAGCTGTCTACAACACAAGTGTCAAACTCAAGGCCCGGGGGCCAAATCTGGCCCGCCACATCATTTTATGTGGCCCGCGAAAGCCAATCAAGCATGTCAACTTGCATGATGCGTGTTAAAATCCGTATCAAAATTTAAAATGATAATATGTAATAAATGAGAGCTGTTGTCAGTATTTTCTTGTAACCAAACCCCTCTTAACAGTCACTTAAATAGTTGAAGAAACTATTATTCTTGACTTCTTGATCTGGTTTCACAGTCATAATGGCCCTCCAAGGGAAATGACAACTACATTGTGGCCCGCGACAAAAAATGATTTTGACACCCCTGATCTACAGTATGACAGTCAGAATGACACTTGGGTTAGTTGAGTCATTTCAAAACTTTTTGTTTGTTGATTTTTTTGTGATGGAAGTACATTAATATTGACAGTTAGCAATCAGACAAATAAAAGCTACCCACCGTCAGCTGACTAAGATAAGGCTTCCAGGTTTCAGCCATGAGTTGTAACCTGTAGTGTTTGGTGAAGTAACCCAGGTAGGAGACGAAGGCGGTGATCAGGAGGACATCGCCGCACAGCGTCTTTTCCTGTTTTTTGAAACTTTCAATAGCGTCCGCCCAGCGTACGTTCTCTGACGCCAGACCTCCCACCTTCAAAACAAGACGCACCGTCACGATATTCCCAAAGGGTTTCCCATCATTTCTGATATAAATTAATCTGCGGTCTCGAACGACGTAAGAAAATATCCTCGCAAACAAGTTTGCCACCTTCAGGTCCACTTTTAATGGGCTGTTATATCCTTTACTGCCTCTCTGCTCATGTAACAACACTTTTACTCTTTACTGCGGCAGCGATGCCATTCTCCTCCAGGGATCAACAATATTCAACTTAATATCCGAGCTTTTCCAAACTTAAGTGACACCGCCCTTGGGCGCCGCAGTAACTTCTCTAAGCATACATCACAAAAACACTGCACACTTCAGCATGTTGGCAACATTTGCATTGATATTTGTGACTGACTGAAAGACAAGAAGGGGGGGAAAAAAATTCTCTCTATTATTGCAGCTGTCAGGCATTCAGCTACCAAATAATAATTTAGATTAATGGCGTCAACAGTCCGCTTGTTTGTTTTGTTCCGGTCAGCAGAATTACACATTATGCATATGTGAGTGAGAGAGATACTAAACCTATGGATTTGCATTTGAGAAGGAGACAGCATAAACGTACCGACTGTATGCATAAGGATTAATACATTGTCGGAATGGCATCATATTAAAAAAAAAAAAATGCAAAAAAAGTCTGATTGCATGTAACTACTGTGACTCCTATTATGTATTTAGGCTCCACAAATTAGTGCCTTGTGTCATCTCCCCATGTGCTGGAACCCCACATGGCTAAACCCGGATTTGGAACAACCCAGTGTCGTTCCAAATCACACCATATTGAAACTGCGCAACACCTGCTGACAAATTTGAAAAAAAGAAGCAACACCATAAACAAAGCCTAATCCTCACGAAGACACTCATTCTGAATTTCATCTTGTTTGCTTTCAAAACTTCGCTAGTTTTATTATTTTGTTGTGATGTTATTATGACTTCAAGATGGCGCCGACCAGAGTGAGCTGCCTTTGCAGCAGCTCCTCTACTTTCTTCCTTTCATAACTTTGCTGCTGTAATTTGGGAATGTCTCCGTAGTGAGATGAATAAAGGTTTTCTTATTCTTATTGTTATTATGTGCAGCAATAAATGTTGAACGTCAATCGGGACTGATCCCCAACTAGCAAACTATTCCGCTGAGCGCAAATGGGGACTGCGCTACGTTCGGCTGTCACTTTGCCCGCAACCACGCTGACTGACTGACTGATTGTGTCCATTTACATCCCAGATTGTGCAGAGCTGTGTCGGACGAATGAATCGAGGAAAACGGAGATGCTCACCAGGCGGTTTGCCAGGGAAATAGTGTGCGCGGTCGATTCTGCTTCCTGTTGACACTTCAGTTTGTCTGCGGTGGCTTTCTCAAACTTTGCTGTGAGCTTGGCCAGGTTCTCATTAAGGTGCTGGGATACCATGAAACACGCACACACACACAAACACAACTCTTGTCAATTGCTCCGAGCACAACATGGGGCATACAGAGACAAATAGCTCACCGTCGTCTGTGAGTGACACAAAGTATGGAGCGAGCGAAAAGTCGGGTCTGCAATGGATTTATTTTGTCACGTGGAAGCAATTAGCACAAGGACAAACAGGATTATTCGGCGTAGGCACACTGGTTCAGGAGATTAGTTTGAGGATTGCGTATTCCCCCTGTTCCTCACTTTTTAACCCAAATGATCTGACGGGTGTGTTGGGGTGGGGGGGGGGGGTGAGAAATGACAAACAGAAGTCACGCTGGATCTTATTAACAATCGTCAGTGGAAACTCTGTAGGATTTGACGCGAGCGAGCAGACACCGCTGCAGCATCCCGGGGCCGCCCAGAGCTTTACGCTCTGCTGGGGCTCTCCGGCGCTCTGAGGTGGTGAATGTCAAGCGCCGCTGAGAAACAATTATTTACAGCTGCTATTATCAATAGGGGCTTTAGGCTGATGGGTTGAGTTTTGATTAATGAACAGTAAAAAGCCTAAATAGCACTCGCACCGGCTTTGTATCGACGAACTGCTGGGGAGTATAGAATTACTGGCTGAGCTCGTGTGTCAACAACTGTCACTCAAACGGTGATAAAATAATTCATCTCCTGAATTGTTCCTTCAGTTTATTGCCTTGGGTTGTTTTGGTTTCATTTCGGTAGAATCCAATTTGATATAACTACAGGGTTCAGCCACGTTCATGTATCAAGAATATTTATGCATACGTATCATAAGGATAGTTTTGTTTTCATCCCATACTCTGTTAAAATGTCCACCTGAGAGCAGAACAGAACCCGAGAACAGAAACTTGATCGAAATTCAGAGTTCACTTATCACTAATTCACTGATTTGCATCTTGTTTTGTTGAACCATGAAAAACTCACCTATTTGCATATTTTGTGCTATTTGCATAAAATAACACACCGTGCCACCAAACACTGTCTAAAAGCAACATAAAGAGCGTCAAGGAACTATGTTGAAGTGAAATATCACCCGTGAATAGTGGGAGTTTACTTTAATATATCCTTTGGCTGGGAAGTATCGATCCAGTGTCCTATGCCTGGTGTCTTACATTGATCTTAGTTTTGATGGTGGCGAGCTTCCCTTGCGCAGCAGCCAGCTCGGCGTTGGCTTTCTTCAAGGCCTGGCGCTTGGGTTCTACCTCGCAGTAGACTTTGTAGAACTTGACTATGTTCAGAACCCAGGAGCAAAGGCCTGCCGCCGCGTTCGACTTTGAGGCAACCAGTTCCGGCTGGAACGCCGGATCCTGAATGGATTAAAGACGTACATGCTGATTAAACCCTTTCAACAAATTTAATATTGATGACAAGTCAAGTACTGCATGTGGATACCGCATTGTGATGAGTTGGGGGGGGGGGAGCTACTGGCATAATTGGAATGGAGGGCCTGGGCAGGGTATGGATCTTCTTCTGGGGGTGTGCAGGAGGATTTGATGTGCATGTAAGTGATCAAGCTATCATACCAATGAGACATCCCATACCTAAAACAACTACTTGTCAAAGTTCCGTGACCAATGGTCTCCAAAGTTATATGGTTAACCGTCACACTATCTCCATGAAATATTTCAAATTGGTACACAGTTACAAGCTCCCGACCTTCATTTGGCTAAGATAAGGCCTTCAGATTTCAACCGTTACTGCGACCCACATGATGGACCCTCCCTGTCTCGTGATGAGACGTTGATGTTCAGTTTTGAACATTCGACTAAGTTAAAAAAAGTGGTTCTTTGCTTGAGAAAGGCCTCATATCAGAGAGCCACCTGGTGAAATCGAATTCCGTTGCACTAAATGGCTCTAGCGGCAGATGGATGAATGATGCAGTTTTGGTTTGATAATAATGAATGAATTTGCAACTAAATAGCCCCCCCCCCCCAAAAAAAAAGGCTAAACGATCCATCTTGGATACTTGTGTTTCTTTATTTATTAATGTGCTACAATGTACAATGTTGAAGAAGAACATCGTACATTGTACAGATACAATGTTGAAGAAGAAAGGAGTTCATTTCAATGCTTATATATCACTAACACATCTCTGTTCTGTATTGGGGTGGCCTGGTGGTCGACTGGTTAGCATGTCGGCCCCACAGTGAAGAGTTGCAGGGTTCGATTTCAGCTCTGGCCTTTCTGTGTGGAATTTGCATGTTCTCCCTGTGCCTGTGTGGGTTTTCTCCGGGTACTCCAGTTTCCTCCCACATTCCAAAAACCTGCACGGCAGGTTAATGGAACACTCTAAATTGTTTCTCGGTGTGACTGTGCATGCGAATGGTTGCTCATCTCTGCGTGCCCTGCGATTGCTTGGCAACCGGTTCAGGGTGTCCCCCGCCTACTGCCCGAAGACAGCTGGGACAGGCTCCAACACCCCCCGCGACCCTTGTGAGAATAAGCGGATCGGAAAATGGATGGCTGCATGAATGTTCTGTATTGTCTGAGCATTTTCGCATCTGAAATATTTTCTCGGAAAAATGCAGACAACTCAGAAGTCAGTTCAAATCCATATCAGTGCTAACAGCGCCTTACCAATATTACAGAGCACTAAGCAAAGTGACATCATCATCATCTGTATAGTTTCAACCAGTGTCATAAAACTACTTACAAGATGCTATTTATAACGAGCAAGCTTGCTGCATATTCCAAAAAAATACGAATGCATCAGTCGATTATGGTAGCTTCATTTGACTGAATGCTGGTGAAGTATGATGATTTATTATACTCCTATTGCTACTTTACTCCAACTGTAAATACAAATTCACTATTAGTTATGCTCAAAGGAGAAAAAAAACAACACTCACCTGCAAGTAAGGCTGAATAGCTTTCAGACAAGCCTCCGGGATGTTTTCCTTGTTGAAGTTTATGAGGGAATCAAGGAACGTATCCACTTTTGCCATCATCACTTTTGCGGCCTTCCAACTACGATCCTTCGGGACTTTGCCGCCAGGCGACATTAAGACCATGACAGCAGCTGTGACATTGGTAACTGCTGCCACTGGAGAGCCAAATGACTTTAACTCTGTCAGGTTGTTCTAAAGTGGGGTGGGGGGGGGGGGAAAAAATAAAGG
>CAAKHF010008043.1:0-10299 GCA_901007745.1 Hippocampus kuda
CTTTGTGAAGATAAGCGGATTAGAAAATGGATGGATGGATGAAAATGTATAACTTAAGTCAGGCTCTCTTTCATGGTTAAACCTAAATCTAGAAGGGCCTAAATCAAGGATGGTGAACTCTGGTGTTTGAATTTTTAGAATTGCAAATACTCATCTCAATTATTAAGCCATTTATCAAGCCAATTATCATGGAATTCATTTAACGTTATACCTTTCATTACTCCATTAGTCATGGCCCACCCATGACATCTAAGTGCTCCTTTCCACCCCACAGCTCCTTCCTCTTGCGTCATGTCACTTCTCCACATGACACAGGACAATTAATTATGATAATATTTGACGTGCAGCTGCATGCTCATCATTCACACTTTCTACATGACAGTACAATTAATTATGATATTTGAGTGTCACCCAACGGGTAAATACAAAGTGGTCTGTTGTGTCGACAGTGCATCTGTGCCATGGCGCAAATGCCAGGGACTTCTGATTTTCATTTCAGCACAAGGCTTGCTGCGCATGTTAGTGAATTTGGCAAATCTGTCTCCACCAAGGGCGGCCCGGTAGTCCAGTGGTTAGCACGTTGACTTCACAGTGCAGAGGTACCGGGTTCGATTCCAGCTCCGGCCTCCCTGTGTGGAGTTTGCATGTTCTCCCCGGGCTTGCGTGGGTTTTCTCCGGGTACTCCGGTTTCCTCCCGCATTCCAAAAACATGCATGGCAGGCGGATTGAACACTCTAAATTGTCCCTAGGTGTGAGTGTGGGCGTGCATGGTTGTTTGTCTCTGTGTGCCCTGCGGTTGGCTGGCAACCAATTCAGGGTGTCCCCCGCCTGCTGCCCGAAGACAGCTGGGATAGGCTCCAGCACCCCCCGCGACCCTAGTGAGGATAAAGCGGTTCGGAAGATGAATGAATGAATGAATGAATGTCTCCACCAAGCTGGATGAGCTGGCACAGCAGAATGAGGATCTTGGAGAATCTCCTGGCACAGTGACATTTTGGTGGCAGAAAGTCCGTCTACTGATAATTGATTTCTGCTAACTGATGCTTAGGGCACCTGTAAATGTAAGTCAACATCGGCACAGGGTAAACAGCTGGTCTATCTATCCATCCATCCATCCATCCGCATCTACAAAATTACCAACATCGGACCTAACACATAGATTTACGACGCATGCCAAACAGGATTTACACCGGTCATGAGAATAGCACCCAAGTAATGTAACATTTTATTTAACTGTAACTTTTTGGTGTTGAACTTTGAGTCCACTAGTCAGATGGGTATCAGGTGCAAAGTAAACAACATTCAACAAATACAGAGAGCCTCTGCTCTGGCTAACAGATGTCATAACTAGTGACGTGCTTTTGGCAGTACGTCAAACTTGTTGAATCATTTGAAAAGGCATCATGTGAACGTGACTATCAGTGAAGCAGCAGCACGTTCTTCAGATCAAGCCAAAGCAACAACAACAACAACAACCATCCTAACAATGGCAACTGATCAAACTGTTGTGCTTCTCTGCATTGTTCACTACTTAAAAAGACAAATGGCTGACATTGATCCACAATGATTTTGTTTATATGAAAGTAAGTTTCAACCAAGCATTTTTTTTCCGACTTCAAAATGCTTTTGCTACATACAGAAATATAATGTTTCCAGAGGTTGAATTCCTAAATGCAAAACAATAATCTATATATTTTTTTCACATAAAGTTATGAAAAAAGAAACATACATTGCTATGGCAAAAGGGTTTTGTAGCTCCCGGGGTTTCTTTCTTTCTGTGGCTGGAGATCCAATTGGTTGTTTTTTTCAGTATTTAAGGTTGCCGACCCCTGATATAGCCAAACATTATTACAATGAAGGCAATGTTGGTAATATGCTTGTCTGTTTGCTTTTAACCGTTTCATCATTAGTCTTAGGACAAAGCGTGGAATATACACTTTCTTATTCGCAGTGAATTTATTTTTACAAGAAGACTGAAAAAATGTTTTCCTTGTTTTCCAGTTGCTTGTTATGTGCTTGCACTGCCTGTCATTCCTGCGTCTTAGCTCAGTGGGGTCGAAGGCTCTCCTGCTCCTTCTCCTCCTCCTCCTGTCATGTGCTCACCTCCTTGCAGCATAAATAAATAAATGGCCATTCCATCCAGTCAACAATTGTGTTTGGTTTTTGACATACTTTTGACTGTGCGTGTCTTCCGACGCCCAACTGAGCCTTATCTTTCGCCATCTGTGTGTATCTGACGAAATAAACACTCAGCTACAGCTTTAAACAATCAAAACAAGACAAAAAAAGAAATGCTGCTGGCTCTACTGGTGGTGTCAATCAAAATCACAGAAACTGATAAACACTTCAATTTCCTTGCATCTCAATGACAATTTGTTGGCATACACTAATAATGTTGCAATTGTTATTCCACAGCTTTAGTAACCTTTGTTTGGAGACCAGTTCACTTGCATTTGGTTGTACAGTTAGGTTTACTTGTGGTGACAATGTGACCCTGGAACAGATTATTTCTGTTTCCATTATTTCTAATGTGAGGGTGTGGGGTGGTGTTGGTTCCACATCTTGACCAACATCATAGCTTGGATTGTGTCGAAACTCTGAGCTGTTGCTGTAAAGAGTCAAATCACTATGCTCAAAAAAGTGAATATTTTGATTCTTCCTCTTTTTTGTCCTTTTATTCAGAAATGCAATGTACTACAAATTTTGAAATGTGATGTGTTCCCTCTACAGGACGACAGAATGAAAAGCTCATTAACTTCTGGTCATACTCTGCCACCCAGAAGAAAGGCTGCCTACTTGGACATAAAGGCAGATCCAGTTGGGTTCTCATTGAAAGAAGAGCATTGCACTGCCCCCGTCTGGTTATAAAAGCCAAGCGCAGAATATCCTGCATAATTTCTACAACATACTCCCATGCATGGTGGTCCCAAATGTCCGGAATTTAGTCATTTGTTCCCTTTGAGACGAATGGAATCAAGGGTGTCACCAATGCACAATCAAGAGAAAAAAAAATGAAATCAAGCGGTTGTACCAATGCACAGAAAAAAATTATTTTAAACTGTACCGATGAGGACTGTTTTATGCTCAAATGTATTCTGTTGTCCTTGCTTGGCTTCAAACTGAAAGATGTTATGGTTTGGTTTCACCATACCATATAATACGAAACAACATATTCTGTCTGAGAGTTATCACCATTAAATCATTACCCATAAACCTTCCTCTGAATAAGAATGTTAGCATTACTGATTAGTTTGGAATAAATTCTAAATAGTAAAAACCCCAAATGTTCCTTGTCCTGTCATGACGGGAACAAATACTACTCTGGTCTTAATTGACCCTCCTGTTTGCATTATCCGCTCTGTACATAAACGGGCAGATGTGAACGTTTGACTGACAGGTCTTTAAACATGCTGAAACTCAGCAGATGGCTTTCTATAACATTTAAAGGCAGTCTGATGCTGAGTTTAAATTGGAAGTTATAGTCATTTATTCATTCATCCTTCACACGCATTAACTGAAACAGGATGCGTCTTGGTTGCTACATTGGGAGGATTAGCCTCAACTTGGCAGGGTTGTAGGTACTTGGCCCAATGCAAGAGTCTACTTTGTTTCACAACAAGTCAACACAACAAACAACTTAGTATCGAGCAACTTATTTGTATTGACATCACAATCCAGTTTATGGGGAGTATAACGCTAGAGCCAGAGTTGTTCAAAATTGTTGGAGAACAGAAAGACAGTGTTATGTTGTTCGCATCAGACATTATTTGAATGTAGCTTACCACATGACAAGATAGTTACTGTATGTACAGGAACACTTGTGAAGAGTGGCGCACTTTATAAACGAAACCAAGCCTATCAGCATCCAGCTCGTAGCTGAAGGAGAAAAAGAGGTGAAAACTTACCAACATTGATGACATTGGCTGACAAGAAGTGCCTGCAGGGTAGGGTGGCCACGCTCAGGAAAGAGTCACCATCCGTGGTCATGGTTGTCCCTGATCTTAGCGACAGGTTTGGTGATTCATTCACTGTTGAAAATCCTGCTGCTCCAGGCTCCATTAATAGATGGCCGTTAAGGTTGTGTGGCAAAAGTTGGTGTCAAAACAATGGTGACGCTGTGTTCTTGAAGCGGACCTCACTTCCGTAAAAAAATTCAGTCAGTTGATGCAAGTTAAACAAGAATAGAGCTATTTGGTAGTTATCTTCACTGGGGGGGAAAAAAACATTTAAAAAGGCTGAGCCTGAAAATGCTTAGTTCTCCAAACTGAAGTTCATCAGCAGTAGAGTGCATTCCCATATACTTGTCAAGTATCTGATGGTGAGAATGGTAATCCTAGTAGAAGTTAAGAATCACAAAAAGGACGCTTCAAAAAAATGGAAATAAAAATGAGGGCTCTTTCGTTTGTGATATTAATCGTAAACTTTTTGTTCTGAAGCCAGAGAAGGCACTTCATCAAACTGCTCCAGTTCCCTGCAACACAGCCAGAGTGAAACAATACAAAAGGAGCACATTAAAAAATATTATTAAAACAAGTACATCAACAAATCTCAATATGCCATTTGTCAAAGGATAAATAATCACACAAAATCCAAATGTGCTGTATCAGCAGCAAATTGGAAACCAACAGTGGGTTATATAAAGAAAATAACATGACATACTTTAATCTACATCTTTATCAGCTACAGTATGTTACACTCTTTTACAAAGTTCAATGGGAAACGGTTAAGAAAAAAATGATGAGAAAAACATGGCATCCATTGAATAATCATCTATCCATTTTCTAATTCGCTTATCCTCACAAGGGTCGCAGGCGTGCTGGTGTCTGTCCCAGCTGTCTCCGGGCAGTAGACGGGGGACCCCCTGAATTGGTTGCCAGCCAATCGCAGGGCACACATAGACGAACAACCATCCGCGGTCACACTCATACCTAGGGACAATTTGGAGTGTTCAATCAGCCTGCCACGCATGTTTTTGGAATGTGGGAGGAAACCCGAGTACCCAGAGAAAACCCACGCAGGCACAGGGAGAACATGCAAACTCCACATAGGAATGCTGGAGCCGGAATCGAACCCTGCACCTCTGCACTTTGATGCAGTCTTCCACCGTGCCGCACTGGAATAATCCTGGAATAATGATCACTTGAATCATATGCTTTGCATTCATCACATTACACAAGTAATGTAACTTGTCAAAAGAGTTGAAATAATATTTTTGAGTTTTGGGGTGGCAGTTAGTGGTACATTTACAGCTTTAAATTTTAATAAAGGCAATTTCACACATTTTAGGAGGTCTTAAATTCGAACAGATTCAAAGAGATTTAAAATCTTTTTACGAATGTGATACCAAAAAATAGTTTGTACTCTTTTGAGGAAATATGGGAAGCAGACAAGTGTGATGGTGACAGCTTGAAGAGTGTGAATCTACAATAATGACACACTTTGTTATGTTCCAAGTGAATAGCCAGGGAGAGGCAGAGGCAGATTAAAGGCTCATGGTAGGTTGTGCAATACTGTTTTTTTTTAACTCACAATGCACTGGTGTTTTAGATTCACGTTTAGATTTGATGTCAAAAGCATTTTGTTTGTCATGACGTCTGCTAACCAGAAATTCAGCTGCATTGTGTTTGTTTACGGACTAAGTAGGTGTGTGGGTCGGGCGAATGGCAGTAACATTTGTTGTCCTTTACCTTAAATGTGTTAAAATTGTCTTGCATTTGGATGGGGTTCTCCGTCTGTGGTTGTTTCCTGTGTATTTAGCATGTCTCATGTGTTGATATTCCAATGTTTGGTTTGAACACCATTTTTTTGCATAGTTATTGGGCAAGATAATGCCCAACAATTACCCAACAATTTTACCCAAATTTCTTTTGTTAAGGGGTGATGCGTGGACCAAGACAGAACTGATTTGAATTAAAGAAGAAGAAGAAAACCCTTTATTTTGTCTCACAATGGAGAAATTAGCAATTTACAGCAGCAAAAATTATAAAAAGAGAAAGTAGAAAAGCAAAAGTATTTGCATGCATAAAAAAACATTTCACTACAAAAAACAAACATAATTTGGTGTGAAATTTATACCGGTGTATACATTTTTTTTAACCTACAGGGTGATGAAATAAAATGATACAATGTTGAAATCAAAATGTGAAGAATAGATATACAGTATTAAGGTGTGTGGAAAAAATGTGGAGGAAGAAGTTAAGTTTGAAAAGGCAGTAGGATGCTAGACAAAAAGTTCATGTGGAGCATGGCTACTCACTTTAACGCTCCTTCACTTACCCTCCACCTTGTGTCTCTCTTGAAAAGGTCAGATACGCTGCTGGAAAGTTTTCATGGGCTTTGTGAGATCCGCCACCATGCACACCAAGTCCACACAATGAACGTGTGCGTCTGATGGAGGTGGGGTTTGCTTGGTGTGGTGGGCAGACTGGAGAGCATGTTGAGAACTGTTTGGCAGAGGTTGGTCGGCAGATAGTTTAAGGTGCAGGTCAGGGCATGTCCTTGTTCCCATCATGCACATATTCACTCTCCACAGTGTATCCCAAATGTAAACTCGTATTTCAGACAAAGATATACATTGCTAGTCATTCGTTTGTAGCTCTCAGTAAACATTACTGGCACACATTTAAGCCTATTCTTCAGGGTCCACACCTAATTTGCGGTGAAAGTTGAGGTACTCCTTGGGCTGGTCACCAGCCAGTTGCAAGGCAGATACTGTAATTGTAGGCAAATAACGCATAAGAGTCACAATCATGCCTACAGGCAATTTGTCAATGAAGCCAACATGCATGTTTTTGGAATGTGGGAGGAATCCGAAGCTCTCCCCACCCAGGAACAGAGAGGACATCCAAATGAAACACCAGAGGGCCTGATTCGAATCCAAAACCACTAACACACCATGCTACTCATAATAATAACAATCATAATAATCATCATCATCATTATCATGGTACATTTTTAAAACTCATTATTTTTTCAAACAAATTTCACATCAAATTATGTTTCGTGTTTTGTCGTGAATTAATTATGAAATTAAGTGTGCTTTGGAGTTGAGACGTGTCCATATCAGAGGTCACCAAAGTGGTGCCAGCGGGCACGACGTAGCCCAAATAGATCACATCCAAATAGATGTCTATAGTTGGGGGGGTGTCACTATAAAAAAATAGACCACTATGAGGTAAATGTATCATTTTTATGTTGATATCTTTTTATCACACTTACATTAATGTAAATTTGGTAATGACAATATTTTAATAAGCCTACTTTAGTTCAAAGGCCAGAACCATAGCATTCGCAAGGACAAGCTAGCAGGTAAAATGCTAATAAGATGATTCATCCCCAAATAACTCAGAGATGGCGTAATGTGTCTCCAAACATTTTTGACGCTAGTTTGACTATGTCTTTACTTTTTTTTTGGCACATCAGTTTTTTAGTTGACATTTTAATTTTTTGTTTTTAAAGGGACAGCGTGTTAAAAAAAATGTAATGTTTCAATGGTCATGACTTCAAAAAACCATTTTTAATTTCAATAATATGGGGGGGGGGGAAAAGCACGTTTTATCACATCAACATAATTTTTTTTTAAATCTAATTTTAGGTTAAGTAATCGCTAATGATATTACATAGGGCATGCCTCCCCGACAGAAGGCTGCCATGTTTTGCAGCCATCTTTCTGCTTCGGATACCCGAAAGGGGAAAAAAATTAGTCAAGCTAGTTCCTCAACATCATACTACATACAGCATGTGTCCTTACACAAGCTGTAGTATGACACACTTAATTCTTCACTTAAGAAAATATTCAAAGTTGTTTGTGATGACATTTTGCTTGCACCTCTGCGGAAGATATTGGTGTTCAGCTTGCGAATTATGGTCTCTCTGGGGCACCATAGTGCACCTGCTTCAAAATTCACGCGCTTCGAGTCTAGGTTATTGAATTCTATTAGTTCACCCCTAAATGGCAGTAAACTCTACGTGCTGTCCGTTAAGTTTGACCTATAGAATCTTACACAATATGAGTTTACCATGGTACATTTCAGAAAAAAAAAATCACCTGTTAAAAAAAAATCACCTGTTGCTGAAGCTAATCGTTGATTAATAAATACTACTAAATACACACATTATAATAAAACCTGGTGTTGATGTGAAATTAATGCAAACTGAACATTTACAATCTGCATTGTTTATTAAAATAATAATTACATTTGAGAACCTCTTGCAGTCACAAAATCTTTTAGTAACTTTCTCATTAAGCTTGAATGCATAGTGCGCTGCAATCGATCTATTTTTTGACATAGTGTTTCTGAAGTTTAAAAAAAAACTGTCAACAACACAGAGTGTGCCGCAAACCTTTGCAGTTTATTTTTAGCTGACACAAACTCAAAATAGTGACTATATTTCCAGCTTGAAAACGTGAATCTCTCTGTTTACACGTGATGAGTCGTCAATGTGCTGAAAACAAGACACGATACAATGTGTCATGCCTTCAGATGGGAATGAGAAATTAAGTCCTGTAAATACCAGTGTTTCCCTTTCTGACATGCTCCATAATGTACGCTTATTTGCTTAGTGTCTTTACAGAGTACTATGGCGTCCTCCTGTATTTTATTATTCATTAACTAAAGCAAATATATTCTAAAGAGCAACCGTTTGTGATATTTGACAAATAACTATAGTCTGATTATTTGATTGAAAAAACACATTGCATTAGTTGTTCTTGGAAAAAGTACACATTTCGGAGTATAGCATCAGCGGCATCACATTGTCTCGGTGGTTGTTCACCCTTCAAAATGACTGAACAACACTACCCAAATTCAGTAAACGCGTAACACAATGATCCTCTGAAGAAAGAATTTGTTGCAACTCTACTAAATCATAATGCACTGCTTATATTGATCTGCATTGGTGAAGCATGTTAAGCATGGCTACTTAAATGAGTATTCACTGTAAAACCAAGAGCTCCTGTCCTGTGTGTCAAACAGTAAATGAGAGACAAGCCCAAGCATGGTCACTTCAACTCCCTTGCACAATTTCAGCCATGACTAAGGTTTCACATTGTGTCATACGAAACACAATAATGTAGACACTGTGACGCCTGAAGACTTGACAGGGGCTCAAGTGCAGCCTCACAGGAGAACGACTCAATACTTAAACATGCACAACCACTATTATTCTTTCTCGTAAATAATGCATAATTTAGACTTTTTCAAGTGGGGTTATAAATGAGAACACACACACCTACAAGCAATGTAATAGCTGCATCATGTCATCACATACTGACCATTGCACGTTTTAATTTGAAATGTTCCTGTGCATTATTGCTACAGTAGAAAAGGATTGGACCGAATGGTCGTAGGGACACAATGTGTGCACCTGTTTTTAACCTGTTTTCTGTTGCTGGTCCCTCTCTCTGGAATGACCTCTGGAATGACCTCCCACTGAACATTCGGCAAGCCTCCTCGCTGCCCATCTTCAAAACCCTCCTCAAAACTCACTTGTATTCTTTGGCATTCGACTCAGCATGACTTATGACTTAGATTTGTTCTCGGTTTTACTGTTTGGTGCTTTCTACCGTCTTTATTACCGATTTGTTTTACTGTTTATCATACATATGTTCAATTGATCCATGTACAGCACTTTGTATACAGCGATGGCTGTTTGAAAGTGCTCTATAAATACAGTTGACTTGACTTGACTTGAACATTCGGCAAGCCTCCTCGCTGCCCATCTTCAAAACCCTCCTCAAAACTCACTTGTATTCTTTGGCATTCGACTCAGCATGACTTAGATTTGTTCTTGGTTTTACTTTGGTGCTTTTGACCGTCTTTATTACCAATTTGTTTTACTGTTTATTGTGTATGTTAAATTGCTCCATGTACAGCACTTTGTATGCAGCGATGGCTGTTTGAAAGTGCTCTATAAATACAGTTGACTTGACTTGACTTGACTTGACTGTTTGGAACCTTTAATTCACCAACTGCGGTCATTTAATGTAATGTATTATGTAACTCTGTAAGTATATTCTATGCCATGGGTGTCAAACTCATTTTTGTCACTGGCCACATTGTAGCTACGGTTTGACTTGGAGGGCCATTATGAATTTTGGGAAACCATATAAATGTTTAATCACCTCCACATATTACATACACAGCGCACAACACATTTACGAATAACTAGGTTTAAAATCAGAAGTCAAGAATAATGACTGCTATTGTGGATTACATATGACAATTTGAAATTTTGGTTCAGAATTTAGCAAGCATCATGGAACTTGACATGCTTGATTTCCTTTCGCGGGCCACATAA
>CAAKHF010008045.1:0-10685 GCA_901007745.1 Hippocampus kuda
ACACACACACACACACACACACACACACACACACACACACACACACACACAAAAAAAAATCTCTAAAATTTAATATTCTTATGTTGATATGAAAAGTGGCAAAAGTCAAAAAGTTCAACCGGGCCAAATACTTTCGCAAGCCACCGTGACAGCCATTTTCTGCTCCTTTTGGCCAACCACAATAATTCAGGCATGCTTTTCTGAGAGATTTTGTCTGATTGCATCCAAATTTGAAGCATCCAACAAAACAAAACAGATCAAATGCGCTAAATTGCAGAATGTTCAAGTTTTTGTCATTGTGTGTGGGCAGACCGTGGTGGCAAAGTTCAATGACTCACAATAACACAGAAACGCCAGTAATAATTCATTCATTCATCTTCCGAACCGCTTTATCCTCACTAGGGTCGCGGGGGGTGCTGGAGCCCATCCCGGCTGTCTTCGGGCAGTAGGCAGGGGACACCCTGAATTGGTTGCCAGCCAATCGCAGGGCACACAGAGACAAACAACCATGCACGCTCACACTCACACCTAGGGACAATTTAGAGTGTTCAATCCGCCTGCCATGCATGTTTTTGGAATGTGGGAGGAAACCGGAGCACCCGGAGAAAACCCACGCAAACCCGGGGAGAACATGCAAACTCCACACAGGGAGGCCGGAGCTGGAATTGAACCCGGTACCTCAGCACTGTGAAGTCAACGTGCTAACCACTGGACTACCGGGCCACCCCCGCCAGTAATAAGTTTTGCAAAATTAAGTCCCCAAAGCCATGATGTCTGAGACCAGTGAAATTTGGTGGGCAGGTTTATCATGAGTAGAACCACAGAAAAGTCTCAAGAAGTCATGTCTGAAAGGCACGGGAAATCTGCCATTTTGCTTTCATTTGACCATTTTTAGTTTGACTTGCACAAGAGATTTTTGTCCAATTACTACCCGATTTAAAGTTTGTGTATTAAACAGTTGTGTGGCGTTAAGTCCCGGAAAGTTTTCAATATTGCAGCACAGGATGCAAAGACAGAAATCAGTTCCAAAGAAGGTAAATTGGAGCAGAAGTTTCCCCTTTGTCCTCATTGGCATGGAGTTTCCCATATGGAGACGACACTGACAGAAGACGGATTTTCTTCTTATCTTGCTTGTGCATGCCAACGAGCCCTACTCCCAGAATCAATTAGCCCCCCACAGCTCCATGCTTAAAACTTGGTGGACAACAAATGAAAAGGTGTCCCACATGCCTGCCGACAATCAAAAGGCGTTAATTAGCTCCAAATGGCTTTTGTGGTTTTTTTCCCCCTGTGTTCTGCTTAACAACCTCGCTGCAGGTTGCCGTGCTCGCAGTGCTCTTAGGAAGACGTGTCCAAGAAAAATACTTTGAATGAGCGACACTCAAATGGTTGCTTCAAACCAAAATGGTCGACTTCCTGTGTATTGTAGATTCGTACATGCCTTGTTGAGACTTGTTTGTGGATACACCCATGATAGATTGTGCTCGTAAATTTCATGTTGCTAAGTGAAACTGGCAAGGTCATTCACATGTTTTTGTCTGTGTGTTAATTCTAGTCATGGTGTTTAAAGTGGTAGTTATCGGGGATAACTGACAAGGAACAATCACATTGCAGTAATTGTGGACACATACGGCAGTCTGTGACTGAAAATGTTTTTTTGTTTTTTTTTTAACTTTGTGAGTTTTAATCAAAGCTGGCTTTATACATGTCCTTTTGTCCGTAAATGTATTTTTAACACTGATGACACGTCTACATTTTATGCACGTGTTCGTCTGCTACGAAGTGTGTCCTAGTTTTTTTTCTTTATTTTTAAATGCGATGTTGTGGTCTGTGTGTGGGTGTGCAAGGCTCGATGCTTTTGTCTCAGCAAACCTCCTCGCCAGTGTTTTTCAAAGCACCTGACGCTTGTATTTGCACCACACGCAAGAGTGGATGGAGAAGTGAAAGGCTCGCCGTGTTCCAAGCACTCATATCATCCCCCTCCCACAGGACCTCTTTTTGCTTTCTAGCTGGCGAGCTCATGAGAAGTCTGTTTGTACGCGGAACCAAATGTGTATTTGCCTTACCCAGGCTGTCAAGAGGATAATAAATATCAAACCATGAACTCGGGACCCCCCCCCCCCTCCTTTTGACAGAATCAATGCCATTAGCGGCCTCCTGAGCTTCATCACCTCTATGTCCTGTCACTCACCATTTGATTTAAATTGTGATTTAAATAATGCATCTTTCCATTTTCTTTCACTTAGCCGGCCGGGATCGCAGCTTAAGCCAGGAAGCCCAGATTTCCCTTTCCCCAAACATTTCCACTCTGCTCTCTCAAAGGGGATTCCTCTCCAGCGTGTCCTGGCTCATCCCGAAGGCCTCATCCCAGGGGAACATACCCAGAACACCTCATCCTCATCGGTGAGATGTTCAGGAGGCATCCTAACCAGATGCCCAAGCCACCTCATCTGGTTGCACTCGATGCGGAAGAACAGTGGCTCTACTCTGAGTCCCTTGCGGATGACCAAACTTTATGATTTAATTTGAGTGTTTTATGTTTTGTGTTCTGTAAATCGCATTGTTACAGCGGCAGTTCTTGCGAAAGCGCTGTTAAAATAAAGATGAGTTGAGTTGATTAAGTCAAACCCCCCAAAATGTTATTTAAATCACAGTATGATAAAAATGTTTCAATTTACATAAAAGGTCCAAACTCTGAGAAATCTTGTTTGTGTGCTTTTCTTTCCCATGTAGGAAAAAACCTGAAATGGTGACATCAAACTAAGTAAAGGATATTTCACATTAGGTTTGATAGGTAGTATATTGGCGGATTACACACGCAAGACAGGTTGGGAGTGTTTCTGCCAGTCGTTAGTGAAATGGGTGTCCGTAGGTACTTGACCCGGTTACAGATGATTACGGCGATGGATGAAAACCTGCTTTCGTCCTTTTAAAAAAACCTCTCATCCTCCCTCCCCAAAATGGCATCAGGGTTTGACTTTTTCCAAAAATTCTAATCTGGTGGGATGAACCTAAAAGAAATACTTAAACCCAAAATGGACGACTCTTTTAGCACAAAGTGTAGTGCTGTTTTACTTTGTCTATGCAACTAAGGTAGAGGGCTGCTTTCCGGATGTTGCTGTTTGTGTGCCATTCTGGATTTGCTCAATAAAGTGTTCTCTGGCAAAGCACCTGTTTCCTTGGCACCACATTGGATTCTTCAGTATTGCATCCAATCAATGGGAGTTTCCTCTCAATTCAAATAATGTTTGATTAAATACAGTAATTGGTCAATTAACTATAATTTACATAATTTACAAATAACCTGGCCTATCTGTCCCTTTTATAAATTTAATGCGGCCCTTGAGCTCGAAAGTTTGCCCACCCGTGATGAAAATACTCTGTGGGCCTTTGCCTTTGTTTCTTTTCCCCCTCAAGCTCTCGCTTTTATGCCACCACCATCATTCTCCTGACAGCCCCCATGAAGTTTTGTCCCGCTGGGATATGGTGAAATCAAACCTGACCACATCCCACCGGTTCTTCTTCTTCCCCCAAACTGCGGCATGATGTCACGATTACCTACCTCCGAGCATCAAAACATGTTCACCTTGAAAGACCTTCAGAGACCAGGGTGAAGGTGTGTGCATGCAGCGCCCCCTGCTGCGTGTTCTTACCAATAACAATTGTGGGATAAATTGCTATTTGTAGAGGTTTGGTGATTAGTGATGTTATGGTGACAGGAATGATTATTATGGTGACTGGTGATTCTGATCCTGCTGTGAATTATTGTTATCGTGACGTGAATGATTCCTCTAGTGATGGGTGATTATTATGGCGATATAAATTATTGTTATAGTGACAAGTGGTTGTTTTGCTGCCATGTAAATGATCTGTATAGTGATGCAAATAATTGTTGTGGTGACTGTTGATGATATGCATGGTGACGTGAACGGTTGTTGTGGTAATTGAGAATTGTTTTGGTGACCTGAATGATTATGAAGACAATGATTGCTGAAGTGATTGGCTCTTATGGTCACACAGAGGTGATGATGACAGTTATTTTCAAGTTATTAAAATGCATATTGTAAATAACTGAAAAAAAATACTTTTTACTTTTGCACTTGAGAATTTTTCAGAGTGTACTTTTTTCTTTTGTGCGGGAGTTGAATCAGTACTTGAACCAGTCTTGGTTTTTTTTTTTTGTTTTTTTTAACTTTTATTCTGGACTTCTACTTAAGTACAGAGTGTAAATCCAGTACTTTTGCCACATCTGTCCAAACACCTCATGCTCATCATGAATTACACATGATCCATCAAGGAAGCCTTGCGGAAGATGCGTCATCAGTAGTATGACAACAATAGAGAAGCAGAGTGCTGCTCTTCTCCAGTATTTCCTGACATTGACAACTTCTCGCGGAGCAAACATTCACATTTGCACTCAATGTCTCCTTTGGCTGATCCTAATCGTGACAAATAAAACTTGCCTATTACAGTGCACCTTTACAGTGCACAAATGAACAAAAGATTCATTTTTAATAACCAAAAGACCAAACTCAGACCAAACTTGGCCACCTGCTGTTCCACCAGCGGCCGGTTAGTGGTCACAAGGTGAATGAAGTTGTGTTCCGATTCTGTAGTACAGTAGATGTACATGTCCGCCTCAAAGTGCAGAGATGCAGGCTTCAATTCCGGCTCCGGCCTTCCTGTGTGGAGTTTGCATGCTCTCACCGTGCCTGTGGGTTTTCTCTTGGTACTCCGGTTGCCTCCCATATTCCAAAAACATGCGTGGCAGGTTAATTGACCACTCTAAATTGTCCCTAATTGCCCCTGAGCACAAATGGTTGTTTGTCTATGTGTGCCCTGCGATTGGCTGGCAACCAGTTCAGGGTGTACCCCGCTGCCTGCGACCCTCGTGAGGATAAGAAAATGGATGGATGAATAGATGGATGAAATTACTGATGTACATTGAATAAATTCAAAACATATATGCACGTATTTTGTCCATATTAAAATGGCACGTTATCATGGCTGTGCCTCATGTGAGAAGTGAGTGCCCCTCTAAGCAGCGCTGATGAAAAATTGTCGCACCTTCCATCATTGAAGTTGCCTGTTCTTGATCGAATAGAATACAGTAATTATTACGCATGATGTAAAAATGTATGAACCTTTAAAAATTCTGAAGTAGAATGTCAGAAAAATTTACATTCCTCTTTTGTTCTCTTTACTTTCTTTCAGTCTGTCATTTTTGTGGCTCGTTTAGAACTACCTTCCATCCACCAAGTTATCCCTCGAAACAAATTGCTCCACTACCACAAACTACCAGCAGTTGGCGCTAAGCGATTTTCAACCTACTATTAAGCACCAAGAGAGGCGTGGAAGTCTTCGGTCCACTTCCGGGTTAGCAGCTTCTGCTCGCGGTTTGTTTCTTGTTGAATTTCTTCATCTCAAAACTCAACATGTCTCTGGAGATTGAATCGGCAGAGTGAGTAAACAAACTCTTGACATTTAGCGATTAAAGCACACGAAACAACAAACCTTCCTTTTCAACGCACGCGTTTAATTGCATTGAAATGTTCTCGAATGCGAGGCCACTCTCGAGCTACGCTAGCGTGAGCAGTTCCGATGCTAGACCAGTTAAAGTTCGGGTCAAATGATTTTTTTCGTACTACTTGACGTACTGAGATATTTTAGTAAAGGGTTGTCAAACTTCTTTTCATCTCGAGCGGCATTCTAATTCGAGTTACAACCGAGAAAGAAACCAGGCGCTAGGGATGCAGAAATACATCTCAAATGAGGGTTCGGTACCTTCACTGAATTTAAGCAGCGGTGGTACACGTCCTCACGAGACTAGTAGCACATGTACATGTGAAGAGGAAATATTCTGGTGAAAATAAAAGTCCCAGAGGAATCTCATGTCAATTACAGTGGAACTTTTATTTACGACATCAATAAGTTCCGTGTCCAGGTTCGTGACTCGTTTTATTCGTATACATTAAATTAATTTTCACCATTGAAATGAAATGCACAATTGCGTTGCAGCCCCCTAAAACACCACACTTTATCTTTTTATAGGCTGTATAAGAAAAGATGCACTGCTCTGTGTAAAAGAACGATTAAAGCGAGTTAAAATGAATCAACTGTCATATTTGTGTGTTGCATGTGTGCCTTTACGGGGCGGGTGTGTGGCTAAGTGAATGAAGCCAGATTTGGGATTGTACAGTCCTGTTATTTCAGTGTCAGCTTGTGCTCCTTTCCTGTGTTCTCGTGACTCCTGTTTAATAAACGGCTAAAAGTTTTTGCGAATGCGGCTTTCATTTCCATTGGGTAAAGATTATTTGAGATACGAGCATGTATGATAATGGAATGATAACCCCACTGTAATTGTCAAAGTAAAAAAGTGTGGGTTTTTTCATGAAATTAACTATTTTATATACACTATGAACCTTTTTTTTTCCATCTACAAATAACTTGGGCTCATCTGTCCATTTTAGAAATCAAAGGTGGCTCTTGAGGGACTGTAGTTTTTTCGCTGTCAGACTCACCACCCCAACTAATGTCACTTTCAGCGTAATTCGACTCATCATGCAGTACCTAAAGGAGAACAACCTGCATAGGTCGCTGGCGACCCTCCAGGAGGAGACCACCGTGTCGCTAAACACGGTGGACAGTATTGAGAGCTTCGTGGCCGACATCAACAGCGGCCATTGGGACACTGTCCTCCAGGCCATCCAGTCCCTCAAGCTGCCCGACAAGACCCTCGTAGATCTTTACGAGCAGGTCAGCTCACTTTATTTCTTCTCTCTCTCTACGGGTCACAATATTAGGTACAGCTACACAGACTAATACAGGAGAGGTATAGCAATTGCTTTGAGTTTATTGGTCCAAAACACAATGCACACCTGCTTAAACTTTGATCTAAAGCAGCTTGATTTAATTTTGAACCCCAAAAGGAACCATTTCTCAATGTGTGACAGAGTGCCAATCAATCTGTCATTTTGTTTCATATCTGCCATTCCGATCCCATTTTGGCTCTTTGCGGGGTCTCCTTTAAAAAAGGAATCTGTAGAATCTGGTTTGCCTTCGCGACTTGGAATTTGTTAATCATGTATATAATGCAAAGACCACAAAAAGAGTAAAAAAGCCATACCTGAAGAGAGACACAAAGTTGGCTGTTGGTTGTGTAAAAACATCTAAAACGTCCCATTTTCTATATTTTTCAAGTTTCCATGGGGCCTCTAAAGAAAACATAGCCTAGCCGGTTTCCATTAGCAGTATGAAATTTTGAAAGTATGTCTATCATGAGACGGCACGATGATCAAATTTTGCTGCATGGTCACAATGTGGCAAATTACATAATCCTGCCATCATGCTGAAAAACCTTAAATGGGACAACTTAACAGTTAAGATGTCCCATTTAAGGTTAAGCCTAAACCTGAAACATGTGATGGTAAAGACATCTCTAGAGACTGTTAAATGGTGGGAAGAATCTCATGAATGACCTGATTTTTTTTAAATTAAATTTATTATTATTACTTTTTTTAATGCAGCCTGCCAGCCACTTAGATTCACTTACGTATATAAAATTTAGTGGGCATGTGTATCATGACTAAACCCCCCAAAAAAGTCTCAAGAAGCAATGCCCAAAAAGGCAAAAGGAAGGCCGACGTTTTGATTCGAAAGGGACATTTTAGTAATTTTGGTCATTTCCAGGTGTCCTCCTTCAAAAACCAACTTTTCCTTGAGATTGTGTCTGATTGCTACCAAATGTCAAGCTTGTATGCCAAGACACTGAATTTGTGGTTTCACCATTGCCTGTGCCCGGAGCATGGCAGTGACAT
Organism: Hippocampus kuda; assembly: GCA_901007745.1. Classification (NCBI taxonomy): domain Eukaryota; kingdom Metazoa; phylum Chordata; class Actinopteri; order Syngnathiformes; family Syngnathidae; genus Hippocampus; species Hippocampus kuda. The sequence goes on from CAAKHF010008045.1 coordinate 7,818, forward strand.
TTGTGTATGTCTATTGTGTACAGGTTGTGCTGGAGCTCATAGAGCTGAGAGAGTTGGGTGCAGCGCGTTCCCTCCTCAGGCAAACAGACCCAATGATTATGTTGAAGCAGACCCAGCCGGAGAGGTACATCCACCTGGAGAACCTGCTGGCCCGCTCCTACTTTGATCCCCGTGAGGTGAGGAAGATACTGTACATTGTTGTTGTATTTATCATCATATTCGTGGATCATCAAGTGAGATTCTAATGAGTTTATTTGCAGGCATATCCAGATGGCAGCAGCAAGGAGAAGCGTCGGGCGGCTATCGCTCAGGCCTTGGCGGGAGAGGTCAGCGTGGTCCCGCCATCCCGTCTGATGGCTCTGCTGGGCCAGGTGAGCAATTCCATCAAAGCTTCCGGTGAAATACAAACCGAATCCTACTGCAATTATGCAAAAAAATTATGGAAGTGAGAACGTTCCCCCCTCTTAAAAATGTTTATACATACAGTGCTGTGAAAAAATATTTGCCCCTTTCCTGATTTCTGTGTTCTTTATTTTGACTTCAAAATGGCGCCGCGTGAGTGGCTGCCTTTCCAGCAGCTCCTATATTTTGTTGTTCTACTTCTTCCTCTCATAACTTTGCTCTTGTGAAATGGGAATTTCTCCATTGCGAGACTAATAAAGGTTTTCTTATCTTATCACATGCAAAGGTTTCAGTTCATCAAACTAATTTTGATGTCATGCAGTGACTACCCAAGAAAATACAAAATGGGAGTTTTTGTACGGCAATTTATTTTATTAAGGCACAAAAACAATCCAAACGTTCTCAACAGACCAGGTGCAACGTGACAAGGAGTCACCAACTTGGTGAAATAAGCCCCCTCTGCCCCCGATGTCACACACACACACACACACACACACACACACACACACACACACACACACACACACACACACACACAAAATGAGCACTTCAAGAAGGAGCAAATGTTTATTTAAATAACTTGTTGATTTGTTATATATACTTGTGGGCATCAACAGAAGTCTTCTCAAGCGTTTTTTTGCCAATGTTCAGCAATCTTTGCCTTCAAGCAGCTCTTTCTCAGTGAGAACTACAGTATACAGAGCATTGGGAACCACACAGAACTTTCTTTGTGACTGGCCGTGCCGTATTAATTTTTCACTTGGGCGTATTGTGCTCCTTCAGTGACTCAGAGAATCTATTTTGATTGGTGTCCAATGTTTTATTTCCCCCCTTTTCAAAGTTGAAATTGAGCATGTACATCTTTGTTTTGTTTACATTCGAATTTATGATTTACCAAAGCTGTCCAAATTTTGTTGACAAACGTATAGCTTTCTAATAGATCAGTTCATGTTGATTATGAAACAGATTAATTTGTTGCTTACGTTCTTCAAAAATATTTGCATAATGAATTTCAGTTTTAATAGTTTGATTACATTGCAGAATCATTCAGCCCTACTTTTCACTGCATTTTGACATACCTTTGACTGTTTTTGTGAGCAGTCGCTCAAGTGGCAGCAGCATCAGGGTCTCCTTCCCCCCGGGATGACCATCGACTTGTTCAGGGGCAAAGCGGCCGTCAAAGATGTCGAAGAAGAACATTTCCCCACGCAGCTCAGCAAGCTCATCAAGGTAGTGCCGGATTTATCCTCTGCCAGAGTCCTCTTGGATTATTTCTAAGCGAGGGTCTCAAATGTCTTAACAATGTCAAATTACTTTTACAGTTTGGCCAAAAGTCCCACGTGGAATGTTCCAGATTCTCCCCTGATGGCCAGTATTTGGTGACCGGCTCTGTGGACGGATTCATCGAGGTGTGGAACTTCACTACAGGCAAAATCAGAAAGGTAAAAGAAAACCCCAGTCCAGGCCTGTAAGGGGCTATGTTCTACGAAAAGTGACTTTTTAATGATTTGTACGCAAATAGTTGGCTCTCTGCAGAGCATGCCTACCAAGCAAGTGTCAAACAACACACCCAAGTAAATCTTTTCGCTGCCTTTTTCCAAAAATGGGTCTGTGAGCTCGCCCCTTTGACCTTTGCTGCATTGTCATGTCACAATGTGGCTAGTTACATAATCCTGCCATCACGTTTAAAAAACCTTAAACGGAACAATTTAACCTGCAACATATATTGATGGTAAAGACATCTGAGGATTGTTAAATAATTGGAAGAATATGCCTTATTATTTTTTGCTTGGCACATTGGGAGGATAAATGAGATTTTGTTGTGACACCTTAGACCAGGGGTCCCCAACCTTTTTTGCCCCACGGACCGTCAGACAATATGTCAGACAATATTTTCAGGGACCAGCATTTAAAATGTGGCGGATTAATACAACAAAATAATATGGTATGAGCTGCATGAAAACTGTGGTGTTTTCGAAGTATAATAATAAACACAAGGAGCGTCTAATCTGGCCGCAACACTGATCGCTATGGTAATGTTTAATGCCTTCAAAATACGATACAGCGCAAATTCAAAGTGCATGAAAATGACGACTCACCACAGCCCCGAGCTTGATTTTCTGCAACCAGACGGTCCCATCTCGGAGTAATAGGAGACAGTGACACCTCAAGTGTGTGGTTTATGTCCAGTCTACTTCGTAATTTTGTTTTAGTCGCCGTTACTTCAGAAAACCCCCGCCTCACACAGGTAGGATGTCGGAAATAGCAACAGTGCTATTGTGGTGATCTCAGAGTATTCAGCCATAACTTTAATCCAGTTGTCTCGAACGTACTTTTAAGGCCGCCGTCATTTGCGATCTCCAGCAGTTTTTTTAAAACCCTCTCAGGCTCAAAATAGGTTCTTGTTACAGGTAGAGTAAAGGTACTTGGTTGTTGCAAATCTGCATCACCTGCCCTGATGAGAAC
>CAAKHF010008047.1:0-18462 GCA_901007745.1 Hippocampus kuda
ATTAAAAAAAAAAAAAAAAAATCTTTGCTCTCTACCTCTATGCTCCACTGTACTGTACAGTATCCTTACTGTAATACCCTCACATGTGGAAAGCAGAGCCACAGTCACCGAACCACTTCTCAGCCATTTAACATCAGGGGAAAGGTAAAAGACAACTACAATAGGCACACTCACGCAGGGGCTTGCCACAGTTCATGCCCAGACAATCAAACGCAGACTTACGAGCCACCCCAGCAGGCCCTACCCCTTAAAGCGATATTCATCCACAAATTTTTGCTAGCAGGTGTCTTCAAATGCAGTGTGATGCAAACAAATGCTCAAACTGGCTTGGTATACAATTTTTTGAGCATATTTCAATACTGGATGAAGAATAAAATGATGAAAACACTGAATAGCAAGTCGTTTGAGCATTTATTCGACAGGCTACTATTAGTGAGTGCAAAGATTGGACTCCGTAGTACGTTGCATGGACCTTAAGATGGGTATCAACGATATGGAATTAATGCTGGGGATCGCTGATGGTGGAGTGGTACACTCGGCTGACTTGTGTGCAGGGAGCGTGGGATCGGTACCCACTAAGTGACAGTGGTGATGCGGGTGTGAATGGTTGTTTGTCTCTCTATGTGCCCTGCCACTGACTGGTGACCAGTTCAGGGTGTAGTCTGCCTTCCACCCAAAGTCAGCTGGGATAGGTTCCAGCAACTCCCTCTGACCCTCTTCAGGATAAGCGGTGTTGAAAATGGATGGATGGAATTAATGATCAAACAGCTCGTCATAAATGCATGCAGGTGACTGTTGGAAGACGATAGGTTGAGCAAATATCAATGTTGTCTGTGGTTCCTTTGCTAGTTATGGATATTTAACCTGAGAAGCAGAGGACAAATTTAAGATTTCTTTTTGTGTGTCTTTTTTCCAAGCAATACGTCATGGTCAAAACATTACATACATTGCATTTGGCACACACACACACACACACACACACACACACACACACACACACACACACACAAAAAAATCTTCAGGTCAATAAAGTCTAAAGTATATTTTTGTCCAAACAAGTTCGATCAAACTTTACAACCTGTTGTGCTCGGCTTATCAACTGGAACAAAAGTAGCGCTGAGTCGAGAATAGTGGAGCGGGGTGGAATGGAGTGTCGCCACAAGAGTATAGGAGGGAAAAAAAAAAAGTCAAGAGAAAAGTCAGCAAGGTGAGCTTACCTCAGGTAAACGGCTACGTCACGACACCGAGAGAACGGGTAAGTTCCTCCCCGAGGACGCGACCATTTCCCCGCTCCAGTGGCTCGAGGCTTGCGCCCACGCAGCCGTGGACGGAGGGAGGCGACAACGGCAAGTTAGTGGAGCTAAGTGAAGACAGACAGCGAGGGAAGAGATTCAGCGCCCTGACTGAAGCCTTCGACCAGATGACGCAGAGGGCGTGTGCGCGCCGGCAACAAAACTGAATTCCTCCGCGCCCGAAACCTGAACAATGCGCGTGCGCACACTTTCCTCGAGTTAATTGTTTATTAAAACTCACATACCTTATGGCGGAGGTGACAAAAGTACTCACATTCAGTACTCGGGCGCGCAGTTGAGGGTATTCTGTACCCTTTCAGCCATTAAAACTATTAATTTCCTTTTAGCTAGAGTAGACCTATGTTGGATTATCACCAATGACCGCATCAAGACTAGACAAAATTATTCAAACCAGCTTCCTAGGGGCAAAAAAAAATAAAAAACCGTGCACGTCCACTGGCAGAATACTTGTGTTAAAAATTTACACGTTGATAACGCAACCAATTTATGCCATATTAACAGCCACGTAAACAGGATTTATTTTTTTCCGGGCAGGTGCTCAGGTTAAAAAAAAAAAAAAGGCACCCATCGACAAAATTATTCAAAAGATTAAGACAAACGCCGCGGGAAAGAGTTTCTTGTGTTAACACAACCAAAACAGTCAAGAATAAAACTATTGCGTAAAAAGTCTACACACCACTGTTGATCTATCAGGTTTTGTTTTTTATGGGGTGAGTGCAGGAGAGGCCAAGACAAATCATTTCAAAACTTTTTAAAATTACAGTGACCTATAACTTGTACAACTCAATGAAAGCAAAAAAAAACGCCACTATTTTAAGTGCCCCTGATGAACCCAATACAAAGTTCAGCTGTCGTGGCCGCAGGTTTAACTTGAGATTTTTGTCATCACGCACTAAATTTGCTCCGGTGTAAGATATATCACAACAAAATACATCGGTGCAGCACCGAAGCAAATGTGTGCCGTGTGAACACCCCTACTATTTTCCGCATGGAGCACCCACAATATCAGGGGGATTTCATTGGTCAAAGGTATCAATCAGGAGGGGGCAAAATAATTTTCAATTAAAATGATCACTAACGGAACACAGTGAAGATAGTGACATTTCCAATAACTGGATGCCCCTCCATTGATGAAAAGAAACCGAGCAGCCAAGAGGCTGTTTCGGACATGTGACAACAGTCTCCGGTCTTATTCAGACAGTATGTCTGTGACAAGTGGTAGAGTGGCAAGAGAGAAGCCTTATCTAACAAAGTAAAAATAAACTAAGTATGCTCCATTGACTAAAACAATGCAAAATCTAGGCCTGTTTAGTTGAACACGAAGCTAAAATACTCACAGCAAAACCATCACTGCTCCTGTTGTATGTTTGAATGGCAATGGGTGGATGACAACTCTGAATTGGACCCAAAATTTTCAGGAAAAATACACTTCAAAAGTTACACAACTGTGATGTGGGGCGGGGAGACATTGTGATGATGAACGGAACTTGTGACATTGTCATTGTGACAAAGTGTTAAACATGTCTCTGGCCTGTTGGTGAAACCCAAGTTGACGAACAATAAAATGAATGAACAGAATGTAGACATGGATGTGGTTTTGGTCTATGTCAAGAGACTCACCTCCCAGGTCCAACCAGTAATATCCCCCTATTAGACACTGCACCGCAGTTGCACTTCAGATTGTTATAATGACAAAGCGTTTTCTGGAACAGACTGAGGTAACACTAACCTGTACATACAAAAAATCAGTGGTGCAGCTCTGCTCAACCTTTAGCTTTGATGTCATATAGTTAAGTGGCCAGACTCAGTTGCTTGAAAGATAATGAGAGTTTTACAGTTGTGGACATGCATGTATTTCCCAGACCCAAATCTTTTTAAATTTCCATAATACGTATGTATGTTCCATAATAATTTGTATGTCTTCCACAAGGATTTCATGATGGTAAAAGTTTGGCATTGGAACAGCTTCATTTAATCTCAATTATCTTTCTGACTGTGGGGAGATTTGTGACTCATCAAATTAGTCAAGTTGAAGGAAATGCCAGTAGAATGAAGCCAAATTGTCTTTTCGTCCAAAGAGACATTGAGCAAGCATGCTAATTTCATTTCACTGAGCTGATTTGGAAAGATTCTCATTAAAATGAGATTTGAACGACAAAGCTGCTTGCTCCAAAAAGGATCCTTGATGGACATTCATTAGGCTGCAACATTAAACAACTAAATGTAACTGAGGCGGTACTTCCTTCCACTCAATTGAATGAAGACGGTTGCAGCTGCCGTCCGTGACCTAAGAGGGAGCGGTGGAAAAATGATGATTTCAAAACATCAACAGTAAGTGAAAATATTGTTAATACACAACTGTGCTGGAATATTCACAAAGTGTCAATTCTGAAGTAAACAACCTTATTTGTCGTTTAGCCAAGCATGCCATACATAAGTGAATTAAATTGAGGGTATACTGAATAAAAACATTTAGAAAACCTTTCTAGGAAGAGGTGGGGGCATTCCGACTGTATAGCTTCTAATCAGCAATCTCTGGGTGTGTCGGCAAAGCTCCCAGCAACTAATTTCAATGTTGTCAGAGCAGAGGAGCCCACGCCAAACCTCAGAGTGGAGGGAACTCCACTACGTGGGTCGCTGATGACAGGAATGGGCTCATCGGCTGAGCGGAAAAGTGCACTTTCAGATCAAATTTGTGTTTCGTTGTAGCAGCTGAGTGTAAGCACACTAACTCAAAAGGTGCAACCTGATTTTGAAGACTCCTTTGCAAACTGATAATCAACTGCACAAAGCTTAGCAGGAGGTGACTCACCAAGCAAGTCAGATTACATTTTCCCAAGTCTTCCTTAATTCAGCTTCATTCGTTTTATAAATGGAGCCACTTATTGCAAAGTAGAAGATAAGGCGAGTTGCGGTTGAGTCAAACTCAGTTCTTCAAAATAAGTGCACTCAAAGCAAATCTGGTTTCACACCGTGTTAAATTATTCAAGCATTACAGAAACAACCACATGTAAGGTATCCGTTTCAGTGATGAGAGGAGCAATCATGACTGCAGATTGACTAGCGGGTCACATTACAAACCAAATCAAATTGAAGAGTAATCCATCCTAAAAGGATTGCATTTATAAAACTCAATAATGGTCAAACTCTATTATGGTAATACGGTAGAACGAAAGATGAGAATTGTGGTGAGAAAGACCGTCTTAAAAAAAAAAAGGGCATGGTTTTGGCTGGTGTGATAGCATCTAGAAACAACATCCTCGTACAGTATAACTCTATGGATCCAGAACACGGAGCCTGAGGACGTGTGGGATGCCAAGTGCAGCAACATCCTCTGTTTATTCCTTCAGTAAATACACTGAAATAATTGACGAGAAGGAGACACACAGAATTTTATGGGGAAGTCTAGCGTGACACAACTACTAGCTTGGTGACCACTGATGATACTTTCACTTCCTGTTAAATGGAAGGAGTGCATGTGTGGTTTGTTTTGTGTTCTGGAACTGCCACAAGGGTGCAGTGGAACCCAAGTCTACCGTGAAGGATCGCTCGGAATGCTGAGGGATATCATACAATTTTGTCAGGAATCTTTAGCAGCGACGTCTAGTGACAGGAAGAACATATTTGAATACCATGTCATTGCATGGCGGCAGGGATGAAAAATCTGTGTATTGCCTGGGGACCATTTAGACCAGGGGTAGGGAACTCCGGTTCCTCGAGAGCCATATCCTGCCTGTTTTAGATCCCTCCCTACTCCAACACACCTGATTCAACTGTTCATGATTGTTTCAAGCCTCGACAGGGCTTGCTAATGATCGGAAAGTTTGAATCAGCTGTGCTGGAGTAGGATGGGATCTAAAACAGGCAGGATATGGCTCTTGAGGAACCGGAGTTCCCTACCCCTGATTTAGACAATTGAAGTCACGGCTTTTGATGAAAACCAGCAGAGGTCGCTGTCACACCACTAACCACTGTACTTGGTGACCAGAAAGAACATGACATGAACGGAGGTGGAAGACACAGACAAGCATGGGGACACCGGAGTTTAGAGTGTTCTAAAGATGCACTTTTAGTGGAAAAACATTTCCTTTCATATTTGTTGGTATAAAAAAAAAATATATATATATATATATATATATACATCAATTTTTTTTATTTAAAATGTAATAACGCTCCCCATGAGGAAATAGCCGAGAGACCACAGCCGTGGTGGCTTTGATTGGAAGTAGTGAGACCAAGAACAGTCATAGTCAGTCATCATCCATTCAGAAATGTTGTAGCTCCCACAACTAAGGGAAAGGTTAGTGATAAGTAATACTAAAATCTTGGTGAGGTAACTTGAAGTTTTAAATGTCCTTTTGGGCCCAACTTTCAAGGAAGCATACATGCAAGGGCATCCTAGGTCATGCTTTTGGTAAACAAACTCAGGAATCCAACACACCCCATTTTCACGCGATCCTTGCACCTCACTTTCCAGCCATGACTATTCGACCTATGCTGCATACATCTCGGCATAAAGTTCCTGTGAAAGGTCCTAGAATTTCAGCTGAACACCAAATTGTACCAAATTGGATTTGAAGATTGGACAGGACTGCGTTATGGTCCCGCTTAATCACTAATTAATTTTGTTTAAGACTTAGTCTGGAAGCAGTTGGGCTGGCAATTGGTATTTCATATTAGTGATGGGAATTTTTTAAATTTTTTTAATATTTTTGTTTGTTTAATCTGGAATTTGAATGTACAGAGCTGAAGATATGTTACTACTCATTCAAATTATACTCGATTTTGAGGCTGATAATGCATTTTATTTCTGTATATTCAACATTATAAGTCAGATCTGAAACAAAGATGCACAAAGACATAACGGGTAACTTTCTCGTTACTTTGCGGCCTCTCATCGTATGCACAAACAATGAATAATCACATTTATTGCATCATTCTATGAAGCACCAGCAGGTCTAGGAAAATTCATAAATGCATTTGTGCACCCCCTCCACCAGTCCCACCCCATGCTGACACTGTCACCCTGGTCGCCAACAAACACTGTAAATAAAAAACAACAACTTTACATCTTGCTCCAAGACATAACTGAGTAAATTCATGCTTCAGTAAATTCAACATGGGGACTCACGGAATGTCTTTGTATTGCACTACACAGCGGTCCACAAGCAAGGAGTCCGAATGAGGAATATTCGCGAGTGTGCGTCAGACGTGTGAAGTCCTGTTCCCATCGCTCTCTTCCCAGATTGCTTCAATCGGGAGGCGCAACATTTGTCAGCTGATGAGTGCGATGTCATCACTTTCAGCGACTCTGTTAGGATTAGATTCATGAAACAATGAGATTAGTCAAAGTGATCTATGTTGTATAACCCGGGGCGGCGCCTGGGAGTGGGGGTAGGGTGGGGGGTCACTTTGCCTAAATGCACTGTTGGTATTTGTCATACAGCATGAGTGGCTTCATCCTGAAAAAGGGACAATGTTTGTATCTTTTGCCTCGTTACTGATACATATTTATGAATACTCTTTTACCAGAACAGCTATTGTGCAGCTTCTGTCTATGAAACTGTATGGATATAAATATTTGCATTATTCTTGCCTAGCACGTCCGCCTCACATTTCTGAGGTTTGAATCGCTGCTCTGGTCTTCCTGTCAGCATGCTCTCCAAACAAAGGTTTCTTCCCACATTCCATGAACATTTGTGTTATATGAATTGACAATTCCAAATAAGCCAGAGGTGTGAATGGTGGTTTGTCTATATATGCCCCATTATTGGCTTCTGACCAGTGCGCAGACTCCAGCTCAGCTATGACACGAATGAGGAACAAGCGCCGTAATGGGCTGAGAGAGTTCACTGTCTACGTAAATTTAGGTTTCACATGTTTATTATAAAAATTTCAAAGGAATATAAATACAAGACAATACAAAGAAAAAAAAAAGACTTAAAAAGGGGTTTATTTTACAAAAATAATTAGTGTGAAGCGTGATGAAAACAAGATGTGGGTTGTGGTATTTAAAGAGAAAAACATTGATTTTATTTGGAAATTTCATGCCCATTTGACCCTGGTCTGTGGTAAGATTTGAACTGTGGGGCTACAGTTCAAAAGTGGGATGGAAAGACACGAAACCAGGAACACATGGAACATACTCAAAGTCCTTTACACTGTGTTCATGAGGCACACACTATAATTGCCCTTCTGTTTTAGCTGCCTTTTATTTTTGGGGGTTGTTTGCAATATGTTTCGCTCAGACAGTACAGACTGTTTATTGACATTTTGTTAGAATCAGCCTCAGTGACTCATAGACTCTTATGAAACAAAAATAGAGATAATCTGACTGGTGGCCTTTTTTCTCAGCCATTGAAGCTACAAGCGCTTTTGAAATAGATGGTGTAACAGCAGACCCTCAATTGCCACTTTTTATATCTCTCCCCTACCAGAAGGGGGCGAAGCTAGTCAACATCCTCAATATTCCTGGAAATAGGTTGACAATGAATTTCAACAACTTGGTTGCCTTGCAACAGTCCACAAGCAGAGACAGAATTATGTTCTCCTTTGTAGCTTCCCGGCGTGATAAACTGAAACTCCTTCAGACATGTTTAAAAAAACAACGCATCTTATTCCAAAAGAATGACAGAGTGGTTTAAGTAATGAGGAGGACAACCTATGTAGAAGTTGCAAACATGCATGCCAAACTGCAAAGTCGATTCAAAACCTCTGCCTCGCTTACCACTGAATTTTCATTTTCTTGGCTCAAATGTTGCCGTTGTAACCGGGTGCAGATTATAGTGTTTATCTCAGAGGAACAGAGCCATGGTTGTGTATCGGGGACGGTGGATATTCCCAGCCTCTAATTAGCCATTGCTGGGTGTGTAACAAATAATTTCAATGTTGTCCGTGCAGAGGAGCCCACGCCAAACCTCAGGGTGGAGGGAAGCCCACTCCACTCTGCCAGTCGCTGATGATAGGGATTCGATCATTGAAAAGGAATGAGCAGGAGAAATAAAAAGTCCTTCAGAAAAATTAAGTGTCTTGCTGGAACAAGAAAGTATAAGCAATAGACTGTCTGGAGAGTAAATGGTACAATGAGGTACTAAAATGGTTTCCAGGTCCATTTTGTTATTCGATCAATTAAAAAACTGTGCAGCAAAAATGATTTTCTTTATATTGTCAAGCAGACCTATTTTCTCGCCAAAGATCTTTTCAGTTCAGGTTTGTTGTAATGAATGATAATGTTTGTTGTGGTCGATTATTAGTTTACCCGTGAGTAGTCAAGCAAATCTGAAACGTCATGTTAGTAAAAAGACCCGTGTCTTAACTCCCTGTGTTTTGATTTTGGCTTTTTTTGTGATACCCCTATAGAATCAGAAATTGAATGTATTTTCAACGTAGGAAAGGGCCTCGCTGCTCAATACAAAAGGAGCAATACAAACATTGGAGTTAGTCAGAATGTTACTTTCATTAATCCAAAATTGTGTTCAAACTTCTGAGGATTCCACACATTTGATGTTCATTAATTTGTTTGAAGATCACGTTTGACCCCATGGTATCTATTGATTCCCAATTTATATGATGTGTGTTTGGCACGCAAAGACTAATTAATGAGGAAGCATCCACAAAAACGAAAGAAAATGTGCATCAGGATTGGGAAGTTTTGTTCATCCCTTTGAACGGAGAGTCGGTCAGGAAATTCTTGGCAAGGGGAAAAGTCACATAACTGGTAAGAATCCTGGGTAAGCCAGATCTGACATCAACAGTTGATCTGATCTGTATTCAGATAAAAATTAACAGTTCACATAACTTCCTTTGCCAGTGAGCATACAAGGGTATGTTGTGCGTGCGTGTGTAGGCGTACGAGGGCTGATCCAACGATGCACGTGCAACGTACCTTTCACAGCAGCAGAACACTGAGTAGCGGGTGTAGAAGTCTTGCTGTCTGCTCTCCTCCGAGCAAACAAAATCTTTCTGATCTCTTAGGAACTTTTGCAGGTCTGTCAGTGGGAATCCATCCTTCTGGTAATTCTGTCATGAAACAAAGGCCAAAATGCTGGAGTTGAAAAAGCTTTTTGTAGCTTTTACAGGAAAGTCAGGCCCATGTGGAGAAAACTGGTGAAACTAAATTAATTCCAAGTAAGAGATTTGCTGTAGGAGGTGGGGGGGATTTATTTTTAGTTAATATTTTACCCCACGTAGAAGTTCTTTTACACAGATCATGAGGAAATACCTTAATGGTCTCATAGGCGTCAGTGATGAGGGCGATGAAGAGTGACAGCACCATGTAGATGAAGAGTGAAATGAAGGAGTAGAGGTAGGCCCGACTGAACAGCCAAACTAGCGTGTTTTTGTCCTTCAGCTGGGCAAAGGTGGTGAACATGTCGTCGCCGTTCAACAAGGAAAACAGACACTCTGCCACAAGGCTCAGGCCTTCAAACTGGGAGAAACGAGCAAAAACAATACAGAGGAAGACCGTCAATTTTTTGTTCACATGCATATGGATTATCTGATCGTCAAGGTGTCGAAGACTATACGATTGAGGCAATATCCCACTGCACAGGGTTCTTTCCAAAAGGGAAATACACCCGATTTTGTCGACTGCTGCTGATTCAGCCAAGTCTGTGTAGAAAAAAAAAAAAAGGCCAAGAAGGAACGCTCATCCAGAGTGTGGTAGCGGAAGCTAGTTTATGAAATGACCATTGCTGGCTTTGCTTTTGTTTCAAGATGAAAAAAAGAAGCAGTTAATTTAATTTTTGTTTGAATGCCATCTGAAACGTAATCCTAATAAGCAAGTCTGCTTCTCTTATCATTTGAGATCTTATGTGACCTCTGTGGCAGAAGATATTTTGAGGAAAAAATAAAGGTCACTGAAATAAACGTCAGTGAGATTGCTGAAGTCAGTTGGACTACTAATGAAAGATAGAAAAGTCAATACTGCCATCTAGCGTTTGCAAGCATTATCAAAAGTCCCACAGTGGAATCTCTCACACCCCATTTGTGATGCTGCTTTGCTTCCAAAGTTGTTTGAATTTTGTTTGCCTCCGGCTATTGCAGGATACTCCTCGCTCATGATGCTCATCGAAGCTACTGACCTTCTCGTGGTACGGCCCCAGCACAATCCACCCACAGAAGGTGTAGCCTAGGTAAATCATGCCAGCACAGCAGCAGAAACGCAACACCTTCGGAAAGGCGGCCTTCATGGTCAAAATCAGCACCTACAGATAGCAATGAAGCATTTATAAAACTTAAGGGGAAAAAGTCTCCAGAGATATATAGTGTTAAAGATTCCAGGAATGGCATAAGGAACGAGACATCTCAAATCCAACTACAAGGTTTTCTTTCCCCTTCAAAATAATCTCATACTGCCATCTCTTCTTGCACACTGAACAAAACTGATATGATGGATTGAAAAAATAGATCTTTTGAGACACCAGTCCTGGGACCATTATGATACACCTTGCACAGTGTGTGTTCCTCCACATCAAACACAATTGCAGTTTGTCAAATAACTGAGTCCATCTGAACAAAGGCCAAACAAAATGTCAAGACTCACATTGTATTTCTGGAAGTAGCCCAGATAGCGAATCACGCTGACCCACACCAACAACGTTGACGTACCCAGAAATATACTGCACACATCATAGCTGGTTAAACTCTGTCGGCAAAGAAAGAGGAAGTGGCATAACTGTCCCAATTGTGACTGAAAATCATACACAATAAAAAGATTCACCACGAGTAAAATACGAGGAGACACAGACGGATGTACAATCGCAGGACATAAAAATATGGAAATCGTCATACGTTAACATTTTCAGTCTGAAAGGCATTCCATATTTATACATACAGTACTGTAAAATTCGTCTCTGCAAGACCAACTGTGCATACTGTAACATAAGAGTGTATTGAAGTACAAAACATTTAAATAGGACAACAGGTTCGCACTCAGGTCAACCAACACCAGTCTTTGGGATTCCACAGCAAATGGAGTGACAGGTCAATCACTCATTAATTTCTTTTAATTTTTTTTTTTTTTTTTAAATACCAATGTCAAATTTGAAACCTTTCGTATTCTCTGAAGTTTACCTTTGCTTGAATTTCCATCTTCAGTATGGACCCAATTATGGTCAAGAGGTCGCTGACAATGACCAACACGTACCAGCCATTTAGGAACTCTCTCTGGTCATCCTCACAAATCTTTCGGCTGTAGTTTTCATAAAGGAACCTGGAGAATCTCTGAAACGCACACCGACACACAGAAATTATAGATGCGGTTATGGCGCAAGTTTACTTGAGTGGCAGCTGATTTGAACTTGGAGGTGTGTCCCCAAAAAAAAAAAAAAAAAACAGGCTGACCTGCAGCAACCTGACGGCCAACACGATGGAACGGGTGCACAGCACGGCCGACGTGAGGCAAACCACGATGACAAAGCCGTCGAACACCAGATGATAGTGTGTGTTTTTCTGAGCTGAAAGAAAGATAGCACACGCGAGAACGTTAATCTCTCATGTAAGCGCACCACTTTTGTGACTGATAACCACAAAGGAAACCGCCTCTGTGGACACAACAAGCTAAGGTGCTCTGACACTGCTTAACTGCAAGAGTCTGGTGGCATTTCTGCAGCAAAAGCACTCCGTTATTTGTACGGCTCATGTGCTACTGAATTATTATGTCCATGAATTCACATGTACATCTCAGCGATGACAAAATGGTCATCATTGTCATTAAATTCTACCTGTTCCAGATATCTTCCAGTCTCGGCATGTGCTGCTAAGGGCGTCGATGTCAAGAAATAGTTTCACCTTTCCACTGTGACACTGGTTATCAAATGTTATCTGTGGGAACACACACACACAAAAAACATATTTTGTAATTCTGTGTGGTTTGTGCCATTTGAGTGTTCACGAATAAAGTGCAAACTGAAAAAGGGTCAACTTCATTTATTCAGATTTGGAATAAACATTTTTTTAATGGGCAATCAGAGAATTTTAAAAAATGGGCATGGCGCTCATGGGTCAAACTATTCTGTGATAAAACTTTATAGGCAGTTAAGTTACATTCCAACATTAACACCGTAACTGTTATATGAGCGTAAAATAAAAGTTAATCATTATAAAGTACCACCAATCCGTCCATTTCATACAGATTATCCTGCCCAGCATCACGGGACGGTTGGAGCTTATTCAAACCAATGTAATACTCGCCATGTACCCTGATGACACATGACAAGCTTGGGGAGGAAGGATTATGTAATTTGCCTTAGAGGCGAGTCTTTTGTCAATACCGAACATTGCCGAGTTTGCTGTGTTCAATCAGTTTGTCTTATGCCATCATGGTACACTTCAATGGTGGCATCACAAAAATACAAAAGATTCACAATCCACTCGGTGCTCACTGTGATGAAGTTTCACAAGATCTGCTGACAACACTTGTGGTCTACCCAAATTCCATTTTTTTTTTTTTTTTACATTTTAATGGAGATTTTTTTCTCAGTGTTGCAACATTCAGCTTCAACTGTATTCCCATTTCTCTGCTTTCTGTACTCAGTCATGAGCGACGATGAGTTTGAGCCATACCGTGACAGAAAATGAGTAACAGTCAGGCAACTCCCGCGACCGCACCGTTTGCAGGTTGATCCCCTTTAAATTGAAGGTTATTTTCATGTCCACCAACCTGGAAATGAGGATAAGATTAGGTTCACCCATTCAGGTACAAAAATGTGCGGATGCTTGCATTGTGTGCCATGCTAAAAGGTGTCGTGGTCGAATACCTGTAAAAGTCCAGGTCAAAAAAGGATGTATTATGGGTTTTCCATTGGTGTGCGATCTTCGGATCAAGTGACAGGCAAACTGGGGGGAGAGGAGAAAAGCCGAAAAAAAAGAAAGTAAGACCAAACAATAAGTATGAACCAATGCTTTTTCAATGTCTAACACGTGTTTCGGACATCCCATTAATGTAAAAATTTTTTAATGACCAAAAATGGACATACCGGTACATATTTTTCGCAAGACAGCGACGATATGGAACGCAAATGAGATTTGTTGATGTTCATGCCTCATCTCGAACAAATTCATATATTGTTGTAATTGCAAAAATTGGTACACAACAAATGAAAGTCCCTCTTTTGTTTTTTGTTTTTTTGTTTTGTATTGCTCATATTGTTCTGAGCAAACAGAAGTTAACCTGTGTCGTGGTAAATTCATCTTCCTGATCTATGGTTATAGTTTACCTCTTTCCCAGAAATGTTGCCTCTCATTCCATGTATCATTTGAAATACTTCAAAAATAAATTGAAAAAAAATAAATTCCATACCAGTGTAGTTAATCCTGTACGCTAAATTTGGAGTGACATCACATTGGTTGACTTTTTAGACATATTCTTCAACATTTTGGTTGAACTCAAATTTAATAACTTTGTAGAGTTTGACTTTGGAAAAGAAACAACAATATTTTTTATTTGTTTAAACATCGAATTGTGGAATTCTGGGCAAAACAGAAGAAGAGAGTTTTAGTAGGACGATTTTTATGGCTTGTATTTGAAGTTCTTATGTGGAAATGTTCACCTGTCTCCAACTCAGCGTCTATGTCATAGGTCTCCTCCGAAGGCGCCACACTGCCTCGACTGTAGAGGTTTTTGCAGATGACCAGAGGCAGCAAGCCACCATCTTCATCCTCAGCATAACTGATGGGACCCACAGCAAGCCGGCCCAGCTGGCTGTACTGTAAACACCAGCAGCGTCACATGAATCCACTCATCCGAGCCAAATTGCAAACAAATGTCAGCGTAGAACACTTGATTGGCAGCACTTGCGCAAAGAAAGCATTCGTTTTTCTTTTTTTTTTGCTTTTTTTAATGATGATGACTGGTCAAACTTGCCTGATCCAGCACATAAAACAAGCTGTCATAGACACCTTGTTGTGAGTAGACTGCAACGCTGTAGTCGTCCTCATCCACGCCGCTGTAGTCCTTCAGGAACAGGTTTTTCAGGGCCATGGCATTCTCCTCCTTGTAGGACACCACCAGCTGGTTGTTGAGACCAAAAAGGACGAGCTGGAAGTGAAAAAAATATATAAGCCTGAACAAGTCACACATCGAGTAACCCTCATTGGTGACAAACTTAAATCCTAAGGGGCAAATCGAGCCTGCTACTGAATTTTTTTGTGGCCACCAAAAACAAAGTATGTTGATTTCATCTTTCTTGTTAAAGGACTTTGTTCTTTTCGCTCTGGCAGAAAATCTTGTTTATTGATCGTATAAACAGAAAATTGAAATTTGACAGGAAGTACCTGTAAAGGGAAGTAAAATTGAAAAAAAAATAGTCATCATTCAGCACAATTTACATGTTCAAAGGATGTAAAAACTTATCTAGTCTTACCCCTTGTTCTTTGTGAGTTTTAAAATTGTATCTTTGCCAAATACAGTATATCTCATATCTTTACCACAAGTAAACACGAAAAGTCTTACTTTTTCATTGGCTTTATTTTGGCTTTTTGTGGTACAACGTCTTACACAATATATTGAAGTGTCTGGCTTCTGAAGACAATATGAGGAAAACAACAGAACAGCAATTTTCTGAACACATTTCCATCAATCAGATACTAATATCGTAAGTGTACTTACAATACACTGCACAGCACTTTGTGATGATATCACTCAATGTTCAAACCTTCAGGCATGTCAATATGGTAAGCAACGTTTGCTTTGCTTTCGTTTTTAGTCTTACTATATCAATAGTGGCTATCCTTAGTCAAGATTGTTCCAATAATGCAAGGTTGTCCAACTTGTTTTTAAACGCAAAGCCACATGACACTTGTAACAAAGATTCAAATTAAATTGCCTCCAAACCATCCCTAAAGTATCACATATAATCCTAAAGGTGTAATGGTAAGACAAAAATCAGCCTCAACCACATGCTTGAGGCAGCTGCTATTTTGCAACAAAAACCCACCAACTTTTGCTTTCAGAAAAGCGACTGTATTGTTCATGCCAAAACACGATTGGCAATTAATCGACTTCAAGCTATAGCCACCATTGCAGACTTGTCTATGCATTGACAAGTCAGCTCAACCTTAAGTACAAACAAGTGGCAGTGCCTGTCAGAGGTTTCATTAATGATTTGAATGTACTTCCCTCACCAAGTATCACATTGGCTACGCAAGTGCAGTTCTGCAAAAGATTTTTTTTTTTTTTTTGCTTTCATTTCCACTGGAACAAACGGGTTCTCTCCATTTCCTCTAA
Organism: Hippocampus kuda; assembly: GCA_901007745.1. Taxonomy (NCBI): domain Eukaryota; kingdom Metazoa; phylum Chordata; class Actinopteri; order Syngnathiformes; family Syngnathidae; genus Hippocampus; species Hippocampus kuda. The sequence goes on from CAAKHF010008047.1 coordinate 15,541, forward strand.
ATGTTGCAATAACTTAACCACAGTCAGCAGCAAAGCAATCAAAGGTCACATATGCAAGTATGGCACACTTATGTCATCACACAGCGTTTAAACAGATAGCACATAGGACCTAAAGACAAAGTCTCAACTTGTCATGCATGTTTATTCAACAAAAAAATCAAATGTAACTGATTAAGTGACAGATTAAGAAACAAATGAGAATTTTGCAATGTGAGGTACATACTTGTGTGGTGATCATGACAATCTTGAGGATCTGCACCCCCAATTTCCAAGGGATGTGCCTTCGGGCCCGGTACTTCTCACATGGGCTCATAAAGTAGAACCTCAGGTCATCCCTCAGGTTTTCCTCCTTGACTAAATCTTGAGTTGTGGTCGAACTGGGGAACAAATTAGGTTTTCTGAAAATGGTATTGGCATTTTATACTAATTTAATGCAGGATTAGAGTATTTATCAAGACTCTTCAACACGCTGAACGGAGAACAAGACAGTGGTTACTTTCATGGCTGGAGCCGGAGTTCAGGAAGTTCAATATTTACTGTCAATATTTATTTTCAATATGACGAAACATTTAGAAGCAACTTTCAACGTGCATGTCGTCGTCGTTATATGTTGATAAGGATCGTGTTTTCCTATTAAATCATTACTTTTAAACACACTACGCTTTTTAATGTTCAAACGTGACAGAAAATGACACTTTTAAAAAAAACGAAAATATGGTGAATACAAGTCAGAAACCACCTCAGGAATAGAACTCACCTCACTGAATTGCTCCGATCAAGATAGCGAACCAAGAGTTCCATGATGGACACACAGACAGCCCACGGCAGTCACTCGCCAAACGTGGCCATCAGTCTGACAGCCAGCAGCTGTGCTCTCCGCAGGGCGCGTGGATCTTCCGAGCGCCAATCAGCAAGCCTCTTGGGCGCTGCCAAAAATCTTGCCAGTGGTGACCACAAGAAGTCGCTGTGTGCACGTTTTACGACCTCCCCCACCCCACATACAGAAACATGCATTTGAGATATTTGTCCCATTACAAAACGTCATTGATATTACTATAAATACCAAATATCATTTCCTATGCTCAGATCAGGTTTGTTTGCTATTGTTCTGATGAAACATCATCCTTAGTTGTAAATATTAGTTTTTTGTTTTTTTTAAATCACAGACAATTTAATTAATATTGACGCTCGAAAGTTGTGTCACTCAACGGACACATAACAAACTTGGTTAAACGTGTTTAGCCATTTTGAGGAAGAGGTTGAGGAAAGGGAGGGGGGGGGCGTCTCCGGAGAAACGACGTTAGAATGATTAGATTTCTGTATTCTAATTTTTGGGGTTTGGTGAGCTCGAGTGCATTTGCTCAAATTGTCATCAGACGTGGTAATCCTGTCTACACTGCACTAACAACACCGGTTCCCCAATTTGGGATTCCTTTAAGGGAAGATGTTTTTTCGGTGGATTTGATAATCATAACTCCAATTAACATAATACACTGTTTAACACGATTTACTTTCTGGGTTTGAACAGAGGACGTAGACCTGTGGTCTGAGAATGGATTGACTGTCGAAAGTTTGTCCCTCATCAGCCACCACAGAGGACGAACCTTTCCGAGGGTGCTTCGTCTTTTATCGGAAGTTTTGTTTTAAAATGTCACTCTTCTTTCTCCTGTTTTTACCGTCGTTAATCGTGGTTAGCTGGGCCGAATCCTGTCCGTGTGAGAGACCCGAATTCTGCCAGCAGATACGCGACGAGAGAGATTTCGAGGTACAGTACTTATGCTGGAGCTTTTAACTCTTAACAGAATAAATCCTCTCAACGAAGCACTTCGTGGGATTACAGTGTAATTACGATGTCCTCTGTACTGTACATGTATTGACACATAGTTCGAATAAAGCACTAAAAACTCTTCATTTTTGAGAACGTTGTTCTGCTTGTACACGGTATTGACCTTGTTTATTGGTTTCCCGAGGTTCCTCCTTTTAACAAATGTTTGTGTTCTTTCCTTACTAACGGGTCTTTTTTTTCAAAATCAAAATCAGATCATTGCTGATCATAGCAGTGCATGCAATATTTGTTAAGATCATGTAATATTTATCCAGTTTTTAAAACGTTAATACAGTATTGTTGTACTATCACGTGTTTTTATATTGCGCGATATTTTTTGCTGAGGAAAAAAAATCAGGAAGTTCTCGATGTACGATTTAGGACGTGACGGACGGTTAGGTCATGCTTTGATCAAGGCACGCTCAATTAGCGCAGCATATTGTTTTTCAAAGTGTATTTTATCTTGTCTCTTTCCTGCGTTAGAGTAAATTAGTAATTGACGACGCACATTCCGATTTACATACAATTCGGGGGCCCTCTATATGTTATTGCATTCCAATGGTTGTCTTAAAAAACACGACAAAGCCCAGTCCCAAAACAACACTGGTCAACATATGTTTTCTAATTGATGATTCAGAATCTGCCCTCGTTTTTTCTCTCCAGCACATTAGGTTTTCATAACAATGTAATAACAACATAGTCTTTAATATCGGAATATATCTAGCAATACTTATTAATTAAGATTCAGCAACAGATGTTTGTTGTTTTTCTCAAACGTCATAGCTATAAATTACAATTCATGGTAAAATCTATATTGCAATCTTTTATTGGTCAAACTTAAAACAAAAAAAAAACTGATACGATCTCCAAAATCTAGAAAAAAGCTGGGGGGGAAAAAGTAAAGACTTTTTTTTTTTAAATCAGTGTCAAAAATATGTTTAGGGATTGTTGAGGGAAGAGCGGCCTCCTCTTCCCCGCGTGTTCGTTGAATTTCGGACGAGGAGAATGTTGGTAATCCAAATAAAGGCTGGAGGCGATGAACAGTTACTTCGAAGGTTTTTAATTTAATTTCTGCAGTTTACGAATCGATTCGGGCT